>LUCW03001085.1:0-22722 GCA_001586965.3 Sphaeroforma sirkka | reverse complement strand
TCCATGTACGTGTATGATAGAAACATAAGCAATATATAGTCACCTACGGACCATTTTTTCTCATATATTTACTTTTGAAAAAATTGCACCGCAAATTCACATATTTATATGATATTCAGATTGTTTCTGTCGTCGACATCAATTTATTTTGCGAAAGCGTGCCTTAGGGTTCGTATGACACTTAAGAATGGTCATTTTAGGATTATGATATGCAGATGAACAAATAAATTGCTGCATCTCTAGTCTGAAGTATGTCGCTTGCATTGGAAGCATTTTTTGTTGTTGACTTCTGGCGTCAAACATAGCAGGAGCGATGTACACCACAGGAATGTACATCTTGAAAGGCATCAGTCTAACATCAGTCGTATTACTAGGCTCGCTAGTAAGTCGTAAGTCCTCAAGATTGACAGGCAATTCCATCCATCTTGAACCCGGGGCGGCACCCCACGGGTGATTGTATATTTCGAAATTTGCGTTTGTGTCGTTTGTTTCCGGGGTATTGTTTTTGCGCTTGTCCTTCTTCTTCTGCACTTCCCAAGATTGCGATTCCGAACGCCACTTCCATTGTTCGTCAGGTGAGTCAGGAGATGAAAAATGTAACCACAGAAAGTAGTGTTGCCGAGGATATAAACCTTGCACATTGAATCGTATGGAGGGAAACATCCTACGACTTTTAGTTGAGGAAATTATCATTTCTGTACCCAGCTTGTTATATTTTTGCCATAGTTCGACGTCCTGCATGTGCAGAGTTATGTTCAGGGTGTAGTCAGTCTGTGGTATCTGTGGTCTTTGCGCTGTATGCAACCAGTCATTAGTTACGCTGCGCACATCCCCTCTCGACTGAGGACGACTTTCTTTGCAGCTGTTTGTTAACGTGTTTGTATCAAAACTTTTTGAATCTGACCAGTACGATGTTTTAGCTTTGCCAGTATGTCGTGTTGGCATTTGCGGTTGACTATTCGGGTAGGGAGTTACTTTACCAACATGTGTAGTGTGGTCAGTATGATGAATTGAATACTGGCTGGCTGAATCACTTTTACCCGTATGTTCCGGCGCCAAAATGTATCGATCTTGATGTGGTGAGATGTTGACGTTGTTCGTATTACGACTGCGAAAACCAGACGTGAAAAGGTTTTCGAAATGCTCTCCCATGGGAAGGGCAAGGTTCGATACCGGTAGTAACGAAGGCGCGAAAGATTGCCTCCACGTATCACCTACACATTGTGCACTGACTGATTCGTTCGAGCTGCTCTCGCTGAAGTCGTCCATCTGTCAAATGAATGATATGATACGAGTATCTAACTTAAATTGATCTACAGCCGTTGTAATTCTTTTACTTCTGCCAACTCAGTTGCCAACTCAGTCCATTTATTGCTTGTGCAAACTCGTAACAATAGCAGAATTTGAATATAGACAACTTCACCTCTATGGCATTCGAGAAGAAAATCCAGGTTTCTTTCGGTTTTGTTTTGTTGTTTTAAAAAAACAAACCAAATAAAATCAAAACAAAATGGTTTGACACCCCCCCTCCTGCTCTCAGTCCCCACCCCCCCCCCCCACAACAGGGATCACGGGCCACATCAGCTCACCTCTTCGCCCTTCGGCTCCTCTCCACCTCCAAATCTTCCTCCGCGAGAGTTCGCGACAACGGGGCGAGTTTCAGTCTTTCAGATATTTGGTGCGATGTTTTATGTTTTCACAAAAACAAAACAAACTTGTAAAACGTACTTACATCGGTACATTTTGATATCAGTATATTTACTAATATATTTTTATCAATGATATGGGAGTCGATAACGTGTATATTTTGTAGCTCTAATTTTTTATGCTCATTTTTTTTTTTTAAACAATAATAAAAAGAAATGACTATTAGTTTTTACTTTAGGGATGATGACTTGAACGTACCGGACACTCGGACAGGCTTTTTTTGACAGAACCTCAGGTCGACCTCAGTCCTCAGGCCTCTCTTGTAGTAGAGCGTCAGGGGCTGAGAGTCTGAGACTCATCAGAGGACCACAAGACACAACAGAGTGTGTCCACCTGAACTTTATATATGTAGTTGTTTTTTCTAAATAGAGCTCTTTTTTGAATACATATGCGCTTTGAAATCTATGTCGTTTCATATAATTAATTTATTTTTACAAACGGTCCGCGGGTCACGTCTTTAGTAGTCTTTACTCTGTATCTATTTCCTCAGATATTTTTTCTTCCAATTTTTCTTACGGGTTGGTAGTTGGTTCTTGGTTCACTTCAACGGTTGGCTCATCACTCTTCTTGTTGTGTTGGTACTTGGCTAAGGTGGTACATAGTTGACTACACTACTCTAACGAGTGAGAGTCGATACTTAAGCTAAAAGGCAAACACCAACATGTCACAACATTGTGACGACATTATGCAAATAGGACATTTCGGTTTTTACATTTTTATGCCATAGTCTCGGGCTCTTGGACTCGGGCTCTCAGGCTCTCGGGACTCGTGCTCACCTGAGTCTCAGGTATGGCGGCTACTCTACTACTAGAGGGGCCTGGGAGGCTGGGACTTGGACCGCCTGAGCCCTGGGGGTTGGACTGGGGGTGTTCCTGCTCTTTTGACCCTAGCTCTTCCGAATCCAGGAGAGAGATATTTAGAGCAGAGCATGACACGGTGAATTTTACTGATTTGTTGTTTTGTTTTTTGTGTTTTTTTTATATAACAAAAGGAATCAAAAACTGTGAGTTGAGACTGTGACTCTCAGGGTCTCAGGATCTCAGGGTCTCAGGATCTCAGGGTCTCAGCCCTCAGGGGAGTCAGCCAGTCAGGGCTCTGTGCAACTGTAAATATTGGTATTTTTTTTTAACAAATGATAAAGAACGACCTTAAAAGTACCACAGTTCGTCCATCCTGATTTTCACCCCAAAATATTTACAAAACTAGCTGTTCAAATTTTTTCCAAAATGAATGGTTGGTTTTTTTTGGCCGATCATGACAAGAGCTAAATCTTATATAAAATTTTGACTTTGACATTTTTGGGATCGAAAAATCTTGAGGCCGGAAGGTCAAAACCTTCGAGTATTTAGGCTTTCACTGTTTGGATCGGGTGATATAGCCAATACATCGGCCATCGCACCAAGTGTGAAACGACACTTTGGGCTTCGGTTGAAACCCAAAAAAAAGTTTAGTGCCTGGACCTGGAGGGCACCCAAATTTGAAATTCTAAGGGAGAGAAAGGGAAAGAGAAGGCCGCAGAGCGCAGGCCAACCGGACTCTATTTTAGGTCAAATTGTCATATTTTGACAAATAAACAATAACAATGAGACCATGTTTTTTATAAAAAAATAATGAAATAAAAAAATGTAAATATGTATGTATGAATTTACAAATCATACAATATAAATACATGATGTATATATATATTTTTTTTTAAATGTGTATACATTTGCATATAGCCCTCCGTGTTCTCGCTGCCGCCTTCATAGCTATAACTATGTATTCAAATATCGCAAGTAAAAATATAGTGCTCTGGGACATACATCAAATATAATCCATGTCAAACGAAATAAAGATGTATTAGTGTTCTGAAAACATTTTTTTTGTGAACTTAGCCTTTTTTAACATCATCACGTTCTAATCGCATGTGATTGTGGAGGCTGTGCTCCAGTACCACCTGCATTGTAGTTGTGTAGCATGTCTCGTTCTAGAGTTCTTTGTTGAGGTGCAGGGAATATAGCCTTCGATATTGTAAAATTAATGGTTGGCAACAATATCAATTGTATACACTTTTGTTTGCCTATATATATATATATGTTGTACACACACAACCACCCACCCAATCCCACCCACACACACACATATATATATATATATATATATATATATATATGTGATACATGCCACACACACATACATATATATATATATATATAATAAATATATATATATTATATTATGCACATCTATATATGTATATGCATATATATATATATATATATATATATATATATATATATATATATATATATATATATATATATATATATATATATATTATATGTGTGTGTATATATATATACATATATATATATATATATATATATATATATATATATATATATATATATATATATATAGCTAGAATATATATATATATATATATATATATATATATATATATCAGAATCAAGACTACATGATTTTCATAACTATCAAACCATTCATAATATTCCAGCCAGCAGTGCGTATTCCAGCAGAGATATCGATTCAAGACAATAAACAACTACAACACCATTTCTCAAAGAAATCGATATATTATAGACCAAATTATTCACATAAAAAAATAGGAGTTTAGCGAGTGCACACTGCACAATGCACATCTGCTCATACACACAAGGCAACATTATTTATACACATCTGAAAACTATGTATTTGTGTACTCGCAGTACGACAATATTTAGGCTCTACCTTTGCATACGGCTTCGGATTTATGCTCTCGGATTCATGTTCTGATATTTTTACACCAATGAGTAGAGACCTATTTTAAAATTTAAAAAAGACATAAAACTATTCGAAAAAAAAAAATCCGAACGAGGGCAAACTTTCGAGGGCGTCGAACACCTTTTATGAAAAAAAGAAGTTTACGTTCTGATCGGATTTACGGGATTCGGATTTGTTTCTACGTAAACTCACTTTTGCAATCAAATACGTACAACTTCACAAGTTTTGTTTTTGGTATATAATACGTAAATGAATTTGTCCATTTTAATGAAATAGTCCGAAAATTCATCTTGGATACGGCTAAAAGACAGGTTCACCCCCAAAAAAAATCCGAACATAAATAACTGGGCCACTCACATGACAGTATGCAAATAATTTTTAATTAAGGAATAAATAGCATGGCCTTCTGAAGGAAACCAATTTTTGTTTCAAAAGCATTTTTCTATTTGTTCTTTCAGAATTCAAATGCACTCGCACAGTCGCACTTTGCAGTCACAGACTCGTACCGTCGGCGTCGGGCCCCTCTTGGGCGTCGCACGCCGCACCAACTACCCAGAGATAAGAGAGCGCCGCAAGGTCGCCCAGACTTTGGTGGCTCTCTGTCTCTACCTGCTCAAGAGAGTAGTCTCTGAAGTCGCCTGAGCGCAGAGCGGCTGAGGGCCTGACTCTGAGGCGCTGAGCGGCCTGAGCCCACAACACAAAACACAGAGGCTCAAAAAATAAAATATGACAAAATGAAAATCATGGCCTCATGACTAGCCATGAGTCATGATCCTCTACTCTGCTAGAGAGAGTAGTAAATAGAGAGATTTAAAATATACCACAACGGACTAAAACCCTAAAGTCCGTAGGAATGTATAGCCTTCGAGACTGAAAAAATCCTCAACTAATAAAGTACCGAACCGTACAGCCTCGTGGTGACGCTGTCATTCCACAATATTTTGACACTGCTGACAATGTATTTTGCTTCTTTTCAAATGCTCATCAAATGTCAATAAATACTGGAAAAGCACTCCACCGTGCGGCATTCATACCTCTGCAACCATGCCGTAAGTGCTCTCTTGTATCTCTTATATTGTCTTTGCTTATTATTATTCACATGCGCAGTTGTTTTTGTATGAGAATTCAGTCTCATGCATTATGTTTGTTTGGTTGTGGTCCAACAGCTCGTGATGACTTCGTCGTCACCTTAGTTGGCGCAAGCCAAAGTGCATATCTGAAAGAGGGCTTGCAACCTCTCAGCAGCTATAGCATCTCAATTTATCGAGTGTCTTTGTGATATGTGTTTCTTCAATGCTAGTAGTCCATTTATGCATGATATAGAACTTTGAATGGTCGCTCACTGTAAGCCGTATGTACATTGTTCTGAGTGCACTCGCATCTAAGTACATTGTCTTCATTCATTCGAGACTTGTCGAGATAATTGAAGTCAAATTACACAACACGTTCCTTTTTGACCACCACCGATTTGTAATACCCATATTGCACTCTGTATCTAATCACTGCTGTCATTTTATTTCGCAGTAAAATTCTCTTGTTTGGTGCTGGCCTAGTTGCCGCTCCCTGTGTGGAGTACTGTCTTCGACGCAAGGAGAACACCATGGTGATTGGTAAGTTATAACGTCCGTGCTTCAATTTTCTTCGCGTAGTAATCATCGTATATCTTTTTCGTTTTATAGAGACAAGGTTGGTGTTACATGTACACTCGGTCATTTTTAATCAAACTCGTGCGGCTGACGAGGTTAAAGGCACGAGGTTTCCTGATTGTTCGGTGGTGTAAGCGAATACTGATTTTCTCTGAATGCGTGGAACATTTGGTGTCGTTGTTTTGTGTGCGATGCTTCTTCATGTCGCTGGTAGTGTCCTCACTGGCATAAGAATGGTAATGATGACATCTAACCAAATCACGGAGACCGTAGATATCTCGTCTTGAGACACTCGGCATATGATGGTGTATATAGTCATAGTTACACTGAGCTATTCTTTGCTTATGTGATTATTCATACGATATAGATTCGTACACGATTGGAAATTAAATTCATAAGTGTAGACAGCGGTATTGTATACATCGTTTTTCATATTCTTGATCGCATGTCGCGATTTCTAAAGTGCTTTGCATGTTATTGCATTTTTGTGTTTATTTCTATTGTAATTCACACATCGTTTTTTTTATATTGTAGCCACCCGCACTATCGCGAAAGGAGAAAGTCTGGCGAAGGAGTACGGTGATCGTGTATCATGTGCTACTGTAGACGTTGAGAGCGATGAATCCATCGATAATCTTATGAAAGACTGTGATATCGCCATCAGTTTGGTGCCTTACATTCATCACGCAAACATTATTAAGAGCGCCGTGAAGTTCAAGAAGAACTTCGTGTCTACTTCATATGTTTCTCCTGCCATGGAGGCGTTCCACGACGCGGCTGTCGAAGCTGGTGTTACAGTAAGTTAAAAAGCCATACCCTTTCTTGTCTCGTGCGCACTGCTTTGTTGCTTTGTTAGAACTTGCTGTAGATAGCCAATCGCAGACTTAACTGGCGCTGGTCACGGACAAGTAGTTTTATGTATATATCCTGTTGACTCGTGCAAATGATGATGAACCCGAACCCCATGCAAGGATACCGATTCCTTCTTGGAGTACACGGCATATGATAGCTAATTATTGTCATAGTTCCACTGAAGCATCTATTGCTAGTGATAGAATGTGAGAATTCGTTCGTTCTCGTTTTGTTTCCCGAAAGTTAAGTAGTGGCCTCGATCATATGATTTGGTCCATGTTCCATGGTACATCGTAGTAACGCACTTTTCGCATTAATTTACTTTTGTTTCTTCTTTCGTACACAGGTTATGAACGAGATCGGTGTAGACCCTGGAGTCGATCACCTATACGCTATGAAAGTATGACTTGATTTTTTTTAGATTTCATGTCGGTTTGAATCAAACATGCTAGCAATTAGATTTCTTACCAATTATTATGGTCTTGTGGCAAATATACGATCTTTTAGTTACAATCTGTTTCTGGTCATTGTTTTTATCAGGTTATTGATGAGGTACACGCTAAGGGAGGTAAGGTTAAGAGTTTCATCTCATACTGTGGTGGTCTTCCCGCCCCTGAGAATTCCGACAACCCTCTGGGCTACAAATTTTCCTGGTCTCCTCGCGGTGTACTGTTGGCGGTTCGTAACGCTGCTCGTTTCAAGCAGGACGGCAAGATCGTGGACATTGCTGGCCCTGATCTGCTGCGTCTGGGAGCCAAGCGTATCTATACCAACCCCGGATACGCCACATACGGATACCCCAATCGGGATTCTTCTTTCTATGACACCCGATATGGCATGCCAGAGTGTGACACGTGCTTGCGCGGTTCACTGCGTTTCGAGGGCAATGTCGAGATTGTACAGGCGTTTGCTGACTGTGGTCTCTTGTCCTTGGACGAAGTTGACTTCCTAGCCAGCTCTGCACCAGCCGTATCTTGTGCTGAGGCAATGGTAAGTCATCATTGCTTACATCAAAACAGGAGGTATCAATTTTAAGCAACGCCTGATTGTGCAGGGTCCTGGTACATCTCTGTATCAATAATATGTGTGCATATGTTGTCTCAACTATGATCATATCGAAACTTATTGAACCCAATGCCCAGTGTTATAACGGTAAAAATTTGGATCATGTTTTCTTCGGCGACTAGTTGGTATGCCAAATCATGATTTGTTTAGATCGAACTGTATATTTGAGTCCATCCTGATCTTAAATCTCCCACAAAACACAGGCCAAGTTATTGAACTGTGCCGATGCCGAAGAAGACACCTTGAAGGCAGCCGTCGCCGCGAAGGCTAACCTACCCAAGGATTTACAACGCCGTGTATTGAACGGATTCAAATGGTTCGGACTGTTCTCCAAGACTGAAATGAGTGACCGCAAGGGAACATACTTGGATATGCTGTGTGGCACAATGGAGGATAAGCTACAGCTTAAGGATGATGAGAGAGATATGATTCTTTTGCAGCACGAGTTCGGAATCGAGTGGGCTGATGGTAAGAAAGAAGAGAGGACGAGTACCCTGATCGAGTACGGAACCCCTGGAGGATTCACAGCCATGGCACGTTTGGTGGGTATGCCATGTGGTGTGGCCGTGCAGATGATTCTGGATGGAAGGATCACCAAGAAGGGCGTCTTCGCGCCTTTGACCAAGGATATCTACGAACCTCTCATCGAAGTGCTTGAGAAGGAGGAGGGTGTTGTCGTCAAGGACACCATCTTGTAAATTGGACTAATTGCCATATGGCTTGTGGTTTTAAAAATATAAGTTAGCGATGAAAAATGACGGCCAGGCAAAACCTGTGAAGCCTTTATGTCTCTTCTTCCCGGTTGTGATATACCGTCTCTTTTTCCCATTCTTTAAATGTTTGCGTGTTCTGTGGGTCGTCGTATCTTCATAATCATTTACGACAAATAAACTGGCTTACAGTATGTATGATTCCACCCGACGAGTCAACATGACCTTGTTAGCGCGCATTCACGTCTAGTGTACTGTGCAAAGCCTTAAACTACCATCACAAAGTGTGGTAAAAGCCCACACACATCCGAAGTGTCAATCGAGAATTGAACTTGTAATAATGCTAATACTGCGACGACTATGCATATAGTTGTAATCGTTCCCCTTGTGTTGCCATCGGCGTCCAAGCCTCTACCAATTCTAGTCGTGACCTGCCACTGAATACTTTTCGAAAGTCTTGCGTTAATTGCACACAAATGCTACTAAAATGTAACGGCGCGATTTCACTTCTGCGTTATAACTTATTCCTACACATACTGAAGAGAACACACTAGAAACAACCCGATCTTTTGTTGTTGAGACGATTGGGCCCTGAAGAGTTAGAATTCTCGAATTGATTTATATAGATCTGTTGTAGGATTAACTAAAATGGAGACTACTGCATAGTAATTCATCGAGCGTTGTCACTTGTGATAGAGTGAATAGTAGTTGGCCCCCAGGGTAGCTTTAGCACCGGCCAACTATCGATACTCGCAAGCACGATGTAAGCCCAGATACAATCTCGGGCTTATAGCTAATTATAGTACCGAGATTCTGCTGAAACACAGCAGGTCAATAACATCAATCGGTACTCATCTAGGATAAGGGATTGTACTCGGCCACAAAGCGGTATTGCACTGCGGGTCCCAGCTTCATCTTCCTGAATAGGAATAAATACATACCGAACCAGAATACTATGAAGGCCGCGGCGATGCCAAACACAGGCCAATTTCCAATACTCTTGATCAAGGGCAAGGCCAGGGAAGTCCAGATACCGCCACCCATGAACGGCTCGTGTAGGAGTTGTTTGCATGAGAAAGCTTTCATAGCTGGTGTTTCGCTTCGGGGGTCAACAATCCTTAGAAGCATAATTCCAGTAGCCGTAGTTCTGCACGAAACAAAAGCAGTAGATACAATCAGCACTATACGAATCATTGACGAGAAGTATCAGCCTCTACTACAATAGAAGGCTCATTTGAAAGAAAATACATGCATATATAGCAAGTAATAGTACTTACCCAAAACTCTTGCCGAGCTCTGCAATAGCTCGTTCAAACCAGAAATCAGGCAGCATGAGTGGCCCCAAGAAGAAGAACGCTAGCAACTGCCAAGCTATGCCCACAACAATAAGGATGGCTAGGGGTAGCAGATTGTCAGCGACTGCTTCTACTTTAGTGGTGGCGATAGCTGACAGAACCAAGAAGTCCAACGAAATTCCGCCAATTCTCTCCATCATGCCTCGATCCAATGGAGAGATAACAGTGTACTTGTCTACTACAATTTGTACAACTAGACCCCACAACATGGCAATAGGGAACAGAGGGAACCCCGAAAGGAACGAATATTCAGAATCAATGAATCCGTCGATCACCATCAGGCCACGCTTGGTGAAATAAGCGGCCAAAAGTGCAAGACCAATGAACGCCATGTGCAACGCCATGGTATCGATTGCATCGTTGTTGATTGTGAGATACGAACCAGGCACTCGATTTTCCACAGCAATCACAGCAGACGATTTCCAGTCTCTGCCAAGCATTGGCAGAGCACTATCATCATAATCTTCAGTATCATCTTCGATGTTGAATTCTGTCGTTGAAGTTGTTTGTGCTTCCTCGCCCAAAGGCTTTAGACTCTTGGCATTGTCAGCTTGTTTAGAACCAAGAGATCCCGTGAAGGAGGCAATACTCTCGCTTTCAACTACTGGCAAGTCCCCACTGGAAGAATTTTGTTCTTCATCACGACTAGAGTTGCGATGACTGGTGAAAGTCCACGTATAGCGGTCACCGATATTGCATATGATGGTCCCAAATATGACACCAGAAAGAATACCTATAGTGGCACTCGTGATCGCAAGGTCACCACCTTCTGGAAAATCTAGCTCGGTGTATGTGTCGGTGAGCCCAGCGGCAGTCCCATGACCACCCTCAAAACCAACGGGAAACAACGATCCAAACAACTCATTCGTGTCATACACTGGCATAAGTAAGATCGGCGTTAGACCACAGGCAACGATCCAATTTCCCCTGTAGTAGATTTTCAGGAGCAAACAAATTAGTCGGGGGTGTGGCCTATACATATGCACTACAAACTTTAATTCCAATATTCTAATACTAGCAACATTCGATAAAATCTAAGGTGCAAACTTGTTTCTATTTATGCCTATTAAAAAAAACCGACTTCTTCACAAAACCTTGACCTTCAACTTGCGAAACATAATTTGTGACTTTTATTGATGTCATCAACCTTGATACATATCCCGTTGGCGACACAGCCACTTACACATGTACACGCACATACTCTTGAACAACAGAGGTGGCAACGAAGATAACGCACATACCAAGCCAGGATTTGACCATAGGCCAGCTGTGGGCCGGCCCATCTCCAGGCTTCCTTCAAACTTGGAATTTTAGACCCCATGAACAGTGTGGTGAAGATTATATTGATTAAGAACCCTGTTTTTTAAACAAGAACAATAAAACAAAGTAAAAGGTGAGACGACCATAGGTGAATGAACAGAAATGCTTCCCTCGTACTTGCTGATGATAGGTAGGAGAGCTGAGACGAAACTCTTAAAAATCGACATACAAATCACTTCATTTCTTATATCAATGAGCATCTCACCTGGTACTTGGGACCAGCCCACTATCCAGTCGTATTCCACAGCAGCACTCACTGTATCGTCGAGCCTACATAGCTGAACAAAAAGTAGAGCTAGCAGACCTCCTATCAGAGCCGCGGGCATCATGGCCCATCGCATTACAGCGAGTTTCTCTCGGATGATGTGACCCAGATAAAGGAAGAAGCACATGCACGCCACCGACGACACGATTCGCATACTCGTAGAATCCAAAGCGCCCTGGGGCACAGCGTCTGCGTCAGCCATATTGAATACCTTTTTAAAACTTGAATCTGCCTTTGAAAATAAGTCTCTGGCGTCGATGTCTTCAACTTGGATGTAGCTGTTCAGAAGCAGAGTGACCTCTTTTATATATATATATATATATATATCAATATCCTTGTCTATTATATATAAAATTGGAATGAATTGAGAACAAGCGATATTTTTTTTTAAATCAATCGCGGTATGAACTACCCCAGCAGGCCTAGCTAGCCCTCCTATAGGTCTAAATACTCTAAATAAATAAATACTAAAAGTACTACTACATAGTAGAGGCCAGACTCCATTTGTAAATTTTAGCCGTTGTGTATCCGGATAATTTATTGCTTTCAGACTGTTGTCCGTTTCACTGTTTGAAGAGTTTCAGAGTTCCAGTGCCTTTTCTTAGTTTTCAGTTTTGAGTTTTCACGCATAGTCGCATAGCCTCCCCTAAATTAGAACATTTCACGGAACAGAAACTATTTTATTTTTTATGAACCAAATGAAAAAAAGGAGAGAGTTCAGACTTCAGAGCTCAGTCTGTCATCAGACTCAACTCTACGCGAGTCTACAAACTATTTTTATTTATAATCTACTACAGCTGCGGCCTGTGAGGAGTTGAGGACTGAGGAGTTGACTGAGAGTTTGTCTGTCACTGATGGCGAGTACTCACGGATCAAGATTCTTTTTACTCAATCAAGAAATCAAGTTTGAATATTCACTGGTCTGACTCAGAATCGTTTGGGACAGCAGTGAAATAGGACCGGTTAGAAATATAGTTCCCGTAAAATATAATAAAATTATACACTTTTCCCGCCAATTTCTGATTAGATATATTTTATCATTTTCTATTGGTAGATGGATGTTGTTTTCTACAAACTGAACACAAAATGTTGCAAACAAACACTACACCACATATATACGCATATGGATGTTTGTGTACAGTTACATGCACGCGGCCTTATGGTCGCTCTGATGAAAGCTATCGTTAACGTTCTTGATTTTCATAGCAAGCCACCAACGCGCAAAGCGATGATAGTCAGTCCGAAAGTCTTGCACACAGATGGCGAGTTGTCCATCGTGCTAGGCAAGTTTTGCATAAAAATTGATATGCCACTATCATACTGCACACCTTGTGGATGACTCCATCCTTGATGTTCATTGCTGACGACCTTTTCATTCACAGGGTAATCCTGTACAGCATCATCTTGCTCGATGTCTGATGTCGATCTACACAAATTAGCAATACTATGCATAGTAAACGGGTTAGACTCCAATAAAGATTAAACACGAGAATGATTTAAAGGGGTATATTCGACTAGTCACAGACATAAAATACATAAACACACAGACACCCAACATCAAAACAAACATCAAAAACTGCCTACAAAGTAGACAAACCGTTGCACTTTGCGTACGTCTGGGTTGGTGCCGCCGACTTTTTTGTGAAGTGGCGGGCCATCTTTTCTCGCGTTTCATTGGTGTTCCTATCGTGGATTTGGGCGCTCTTTCTTAGTACGTTAATTTGAGGAATTTCGCTGTTTACGTATAAATGTAAAACGAAATTGAACCTTGATTCTTGATCGCATTTCGAAAATGCCCTCCAGTTTGTCCATATCGCACTTTTGAAAAATAATCACAATCAAATTTTTTGCCAATTCTATTGGCTGTTCAATCTTGAATCTTGATTTTCACATAAAACCTTGATCCGCTAGGACCTGCCCTAGAGTCTGAGTCAGAACTCAGAACTCAGAACTCAGAACTTGTACCACTCTCTCTTTTAGTCACTTCAACTCGTGTTAGTGTGAGTGTGTGTACAACTGTACACATCACAAACTGTAAATAGTAGTAGACTCTCTCTACTACTACCTCTACTAGTAGAGAGAGTAGAGAGAGAGCTCTCTCTCTCTCTGTAGTAGTAGTAGTAGAGCAGCCTCTCAGAGAGAGCCACAACTTACAACTCACGACTCACGACTCCACCACTCACGAGTTACGACTCACGACTCACTCTAGCCAGGTGACTACTACTAGTATGTAAATAGCTATTGCTCTACTACTAGTAGATGAAGTGGTAGCAGGTAGCTGATAGTATGGTAGTAGAGCATACATTCTTACAACCAATGGAAATGCTTAGCTAATAGCTTGTACTGTCTGCCAATTCACCATCGAGAGTTATTGTGAGTAAAACTGTGAAGTTATATATGGTTGTACGACAATGTATGTCTTCAATCCTTAAAAACTAGTTGAAATCATGGCACCGAGCATAGCAGTTGGGATTTGGGGAACTTGGGCACTTGCACTTGGCAGTTGGCACGGCTAAATATGGAAAAGGAGTTTGTTCTTTTAAGTTTGACATTGCTTTATACATTTTAAATGTTTTAATTCGCTTTTACAAAGATAATAAATAATATTTGACTAATCCGATGAATATAATATATTTCATGTATTGTTTTAGTTGGAAGAGAATGCATTCTTGATTCTTTTGAGGTAGGTTTAACAACAATTGGATCTACTTTCGAGCCCAGCCCCACCGCCGCCGCCAACAAGTATATATTTTTTTCTTTCTTCTTTTTTTAAAAAAGAAAAGACCAAGAAACATATTATGTACATATAAATATCTGTTTGCCGGTTCGGGCCCTAATATGGGAATAGATAGGCACCTAATATGGAATAGGTTGTTCAAATCTGCTGACCCTGGGGCCTGGGACTCTGGGAGGCTGGGACCTGTCAGGCTGTTACCTGTGGAGTGTGGTCCTGTCGTTGTGGCCTGTGGCCTGTGGCTGTGGCCTGTGCCCTGTGGGTGCTATTTTTTAATAATAAAAATTGTAAATTGTGTTTTTTTTGTTTTTTTTGGATTTAAAGATAATAAAACAAAATATGTTTTTAAATTTAGCAGGCTAAACATGCAAAACAAAAACGAAATTAAAAAAATCCAACCGACATTTCATGATTTCAGACAGACAATATTTATGAATTTTTTTTAAAATAGAAATATGCAACCAAGTGTAAATAGATTTTCAGAAGGTCAGAGTGTCAGGCCACACGCCCGCCACAGTGCCACACTCCACACTGTCCACAGACCTTACTCCACAGTCCAAAGTTTACTGTCTCTCATACACAAGAGTCCTCAGACCTCAGGACCTCTACTTTACTTTCTACTGTCGACAGTGTATTTTACATTTAGAAGAAGGCTATCACCCAGCAGGTGAAAACTGATAAGCTCAAGTCGTCAAGTCGTCAACTCCTTGTCAGCAGAATTAGCCCTCGCCTCTCAGACATCTCAGTGCTCCTCAGACCTCAGTAGTCCTCACGACGACTGAGTCATCACAGCCTCACCGGTGCAAACTGCATAGTGCGTACTGCACAATGTGTGTGTGGGACTGTGCTACTGAAGGTGTTACTGGTGCCATTGTGGGCACTGGTGACTGGGACTGGGCACTCTCTCTGCTGGGTGGAGTCTGGGGCCTGGACCCTGCCCTGCTGGGGACAGCAAGGGCACTGGACACTAGAGAGTTGGCTGTGACTTGTGGGGGGCTGTGAGCCTGTGGCCTGTGGTGTGTGGACTCACTGTGGGACTGTGTCGCTGTGACGCCTGTGAGTGTGGGCTACAAACTAAAAGCGCTTCGCTCACGCCGTTCATCCATTGTCAGCTGAACCTGAGTGGAGTGCAGAGTGCGGACTGCGGACTCTGGTTTTTATCAAACAAATTCCGTGCCAAAATTGCTCCAGGAGAGCAGTTAAGGTCTGAGTTGGCACACTCTCGCTGACTCTCACTGTCACACGCATGCGAGTGATTGGTGTTCAATCGTCATCCAAAGAACTGACCAAGGTTAAGCACTCAACCTCCAGTGAGCACATGCCACTGCCCAGTGCCTACTACTATTAGAGGCCCCAGGGCTCAGGCCGAGGTCCAGGCCCAGGCCCTCTCTACTAGAGTAGTAGGGCCTCTCTCAGAGGACACTAAATTACTATGTATTTAGGTATTTACCCTCTCTGCCTGTCACCTCTCTTTTCTGAAACTTTTTTTATAACAGCAGTATGTAAATAAATACTATTCCTGGGGCCTGGGTCCCGGAAGACTGGACCCAGACACCCATAACCCAGCAAGCAACTCGCCACCAGAGTGGTCTCAGTCTCCAGTTCTCCACTCTCCCAAGTGACCCAGTCTCCATAGTCCAAACTCTCCAGTATCTAGTCTCCAGTCGCCAACTCGCCACTCTCTCTACTTATAGTCATTACTCCTCAGAGTATAAAGTGTCTCTTTGTCTGATCATTCAGAATACACTCAATAATTTTATTCGCACTAAAAAGTGTTTAGAGTTCAGGGAGCAGACAAGATCACAAGAAGAAGACGAGAGAGAGCGAAAAGTTAGAAAACTTGTGAGAGAGTTGAGACTACTCTCTCTCTAGAGTAATAGAGACTACTGAGTACTGAGTAGAGATACTTACCACTGTACTAGTCGTCTACGCTGCTCTCTAGAATACTCTCTCTCTCTAGAGACAGTAGTAGTACTAAGACGCACTCTGGAGTCAAAATTCTAGAGTGAGAGAGCTATGTAGATTGTGTGTAAATAGAAGCCTATATACTAGAAAACTTGGAAGTTTAAAAACATTTTTTTTTTAAATAGAAACAGTGTGATATACTTTTCATTTTTCACTTTTCATCACCAAATCTGAAATCATAAACGATAGGATCATTTTCCAATTTTCGACAAGATCCATGATATTTGGTTTTTTTGTGAGGTTTTTCAAAAAACTGTCCTAGAGAGGACCAGTCAGCTGTGTCTGTCAGACTCGTCAGAGTCTGTTCACTGAATTCACATCAGAACTGCAGTCACACAGCCCACAGGTCAACGAAGTCGAACGTTCAAACCTTTGTTTAGCATACGACAATAATATATAATTATATACATAATTCTTGTATAAAAAAATAATCAATTTCCAATTTTTGGGGCCTTCCCCTCCATCAAATTTTTATTTTTTTGGAAGGATTCTGATTGTTCCCCTTTTTCTAAACAAAGGCAAAAAAATGTGTCGATTTATTTGTTGCACAGTCTCTGGACTATTTAGTATTTTTACTGTTATTTATTTAGTATTTAGTTGAGTACTACTGACGAGTCTGAAGTCTGAAGTCTGACGTACATACTATTTATTTGAATTTATTTAGAACAATATCAAAATTACTTGTATTTTTTCTTCACTTTAAAAAAAGTATCAATGAAAGGAACCAATAGCCTCCGCCAGGAAGAGAATCTGGCTCCAGAGTCCAGATCCTCAGAGGCTCAGCGCCCTCAGGGACAGAATTTTTATATAATTTACACTTGGTGGGGCGGAGTGCGGACTGGTGGCTGTGGCCACAGACCCACAGGCTAACGTCAATAAGTGAGACGTGCACGAGGTAAACGTTGAATTTTTAACGGAAACTTTTTGTTTTTTAAAAAAATTAAAAGTTATAACTTCACATCAATATCAATTTTTTCAAATGTGCACTCGATGTTGTCCTATTTTTGAAACTTTTTGGCCACGAAATGAATAACAGCCAATCAGAATCCACAACTAATTGACTTGACATTTGGCAATACCCACATTTTGAGTGTATCACTTTGTTCACCTTCGTCTCCTCGAAGTGCCTGTTTCGTATTATCATTGATGCGCACAACAAACAACTATTTGAAAGTATCTTTTAGACATTTCTCCAAGTATATACTACATATTCACGTATACATATTATCAGCTCTGAGAGGCGTTGAGCCGCTCAGAGAAGCTTCTGAACGCACACAAAACAAGATCAATGTTGTTTATAAGTTGTAGGCTATTTTAAAAGAAAGTGGCAGGGGTATTGATAAATGTGCACACTAAAAACAACCAGGACAAATGTCAAACACCATCTTGACCTAGAAAACGCACCTATATTATATCAGACTGTACCTATCAGTTATAAACGTTGAAATCTCATCGTTAACGTTTAAAAAGTTATACTGTTTAACTTATTTAGGTTAGCCCAGGCCACAGCCCAAGAAGGGTAAACAACAGTCACTATTTACGTTTTGAGTACAACCTCTATCGAATTTCGATGTTATCGCAAACTGTAGTATTGTCGGTACTAAAATACTCTTTCGACAGATTCTGCGGGTACCAACGGGCGTCGCTTGATTCTTCGATTTATAATCATTTTTAAAATAAATCACACTTTTCTTTTAAGTCGTTTATTCTTCTGTTCATTTCTGTATTATTTATTATTTTGTTTGTTGCAGTTTTTTATGAAAAAAACCAAAAACAAAACAAAATTAACATTCCAGAAACCAATTTTGTTTGGATCTGTAGACTGTGTAGTACATGGACCAATTTTAATAGCTGTTATGCTACGATAAAAGGAATTCTGTCCAACTAAAAGCACGAAACCGTCCATCTTTTGGCAAAATATAGGTGGCGCTTTTAGAGTTATCTGTTTTAGGGTGGGCACTGAGCAGTGGACACTGGACAGTAATAACGTATGAAATGTAGTACGTTTTACGTTAACGCATCGATTTGAAAGCGTGTTTACGACTTTACGTATAATACGAATAGAAGTCTGCCTACGTTAACTCAGTACGCAGATCGTAGGGCACTAGTTCATGAATCATGACTGTCATGTTCATCTGAACTAATACCAGCTCAATCGATGAATTTGCTCTGGAATGATTTATGTGGTGCTCTCACTGATTAGAGTGATTGGACATATCCTTCTAAAAATTGTAACAGATTTGACTGATGAGTCCGCGACTCCGTGGTCCGTGCGTGTCTGTTCGTGTTAAATTGGTATACTAATATAACACTGGTCACTGGGCCCCACTGGGCCCCTCTGCTGGGGTGATACCGTGATAGTGGTGAGTTAACGCACGTTCTTTAATACTCAATACGGGTACATAGGGAAGAAAGGGGGTTTTTTTTTAAATAGTTTGGCGTTTAGAGATTCAGAGTTGCAGACATCACAGAGTGAACTGAGCAGTGGCAGTTCACTGTGCAGTATTTTCTATTTACATGCATATGTAGTCAGTTGCTGACTTGCAATTGCTGGCCTCCACTCTCCAGTCATGAATTGTGCCATTTTAGATTATAAACAAATGAGGACAACTATAGCCTCCCAAATAGAACAGGAAGCTACGAAAAAGAATTATTCAATCAGACTCTGTCAAAGCAGGTCCGTCCAAAATGCTAAGTGCAACTCTTCTCTACTAAAGTAGCTATACTGCCCTGCGTGTGGCTGCCAAAGTCATACACGGCAGACCTTCGCGGACAAACAATGGCACACTATATCTAATCGCAATAACCAGCCCTAATCTGAACTCACAATTTATTTTAAAGCGAAGGAAAGCTATAGTTCCGCTACTTGTACAGATAACCACCCTAATGCCTGTCACAGCACATAGACAACAAAGCCGTCCAGTGATTTGGCATGGTATCACCCCGATCACTGCTAGAATGGAAGTGGCTGCTAAGATGCACTACTAAAGTAGATTAATTTTGATTTTCGCATACATAGCTAGATTCATATGTATGTATTCTAATATTTACTATCACTTGTGTGATAGTACTACCAAGTTCTTGAGTCCATTCGTTTATCAATTTTAACAAACCAAATAGTTTATGCAATAAATTTTATCAACACAAATGCTGTGGGAGTGTGGGCCTGTGGGGTGGGCGCAATAAAACGGCCGCTCTCTTTTTACAGCTCTCTCATCTATCTATCTATCCATCTATCTATCCATCTCTCTCTCTCTTATGGAGAACTCTACTACTATTATAGTCACTCGCAATATAACGGCCGCTCTCTACTTAGAACTCTCTCATGTATCTATCTATGTATCTCTCTCGCTCGCTCTCTCTAATGGAGAGCTCTACTTCTACTATAATCTCTCTCGCTCGCTCTCTCTAATGGAGAGCTCTACTTCTACTATATTCTCTCTCTCTCTAGAGTAGAGACTAGAGTGTAGACTCAAGAGAGAGAGAGAGGAGAGTCAGGAGACTAGAGACTGGAGACTGGAGTAGAGGATAAATAGAGTAGAGCCATAACAAGTAGCGGACCTGTAAGCTGTGACCTGTACGCTGTAAGCTACATTTTTTTCAACTAAATGTGTATAGGAATCGCCTCATCCTTTATCACTGCTCAAAATTATCATTCTTGACATGGTCTTCTATTCTATTAAAAATGAAACATTCTGGAACGCTGTATTTTATTTTTACGGTACACGATGAAAAATAATGGAAATTTGGCGCTGAGTACTCAATACGAAGTATCGAGATGCTACATATCACAATTCATATAGTGCATTCGGGCACCAATGCTTCAAACCTGCACGCACCAGCGTACAAAAACAAGATATGCCACTAGGACAGCTTCTATATTTTTTTAAAATACCAAGCATAGTTGCAGACAATCAACTGGCTCGACCATGTTTATTCCTTAGTGACCTCGTGTATAGCCTGTTGCGTGTGGATAACGATTTTTGAGATGTCTATTTACCACAAATGCACAGATACTCCAGTTATAAGCTATCGTTCACTACTATCCGATCCAAGGGCAAATGAAAGTACAGCCCACAGAAAGCGGTATATTCGCATTTCAAAAATCAATTAACCTCACCTTTGCGATGTAGGTCACATTGCTCGTGGTGACTCCCGCCATACTGATACGCCCGTCCATGGTCAAATAAACTAGAGTTTATCAGGAACATGCAGCCATGAATATATAAAGACAAACAAGCTACGTGCCGCTTTTGCATTACCGAAATTTAAGCGAATATATCGCGATTTGAGGTGATATGATACAGATTTGAGGTGGTATGATACAGAGCTCGTATATCAATGCACAAGTTTCCAACATCGAACTAGTTCCCTGCGTAGATAGCTAATTTCAGCATCATTACAGATCATTCCCACTATAGTTAGAACACAATGGTATTAGATGAACGATAGTATAGTAGTATTAAGGGATGTGGAAGCAAAGGCTACAACCGACCTATATACGTATCTAATCAGATTCCGATATGCAGACTGCCCAGCGATGCCTAAGAAACTATGCGAACCCAGAATAATACTATGACATGTACCTACCTGGGTGCTCATCGCAGAGTCTTTTGCTCGACCGCCGAGAAAGATACTATGAATTGAACTTACCCGAGTGCTCGTCGCGTAATCTTTTACACTGTTCAGTACTGAGACCGCTGAAGCAGAACATCCCAATTTGCTTGTTGATATGACCCCAAGGAAGAATGGATCCCGCCTAGTCAACAGTGAAGTGTGATATCATTAAAGTAATGTAGCCGGGCCAACTACTATGCTGTAACTTCATCTATTCACTTGGTCTAGTATCGCTCCCTCATTGTTGGCATGACTGAGCTCGCAACAGAGACATGCTTGTCGTCTATAGTGTCAGCTACAGCAACGATGACACGTTGACTCCTACTCCTAGAGCGATATAATCTAATCTATATGGATATCTTGATGCAAAAATATATCGCTTAAGTTGCGTGTCACCTGACAGTATAGATATTCTGGATAACTAAGAACGCCAATAAATTCTAAATTGGCCTTATAACGAGCAGCTGCTAAGCCAAGGCCAAGAGATGTACAGCGAAGTGTACGGTTTAGCCACAAGCTAGCCCAGACTGTTTCGGTGTCTAAAAAGCGACAACTCGGCGCATGAAAGTTGACTCCTTACCTCATCGAGTTTCTGCGTCAACAAGGCCCGAGCGCCTATGATCCGATCGGCCATCGCTTTTACCTCCTCTAACCACAAAGATCTGCGCGAAGTGATGGTCGGGATTATAGGCTACAGGACTCAAGATGAATATAGCAGCTATGACTTTGAAACATCCTTGATCACATACCAAAGTATCGATATACATACATATTCGGACAACTGCTGTTGCAAAAAAAATATAGTACTCCGATGTACTTGTACCTGAGCGTTTGAGTAAATCCTCAAATTAATAAGGAGGATACATATATGTCGCCAGGTACGCATTCTGCTGCTGACGACGTGAACGTGCTTGCAGCATATGATAGCTGTCGGTTTTAGACCTAGGAGTCGGCGTGGGCAAAGAAAGGACCACACAGAAAACTGAGATGTCACGCGTATCAACACAGTTCCATATAAACCCGAGAGAAGGAGACAAAGCATGACTCACTTTAGACTGGTGTCTGTTAGAATCATAGTCGCTAATCGTGCCCCGTGTATCGGCGGACTGCTGTACGTGGGTCGTATAATTGTCTTCAGTTGAGACGCCACATTAGGAGCGTGTTGCTTCTCACTAGTGGTCACTGTCAGCGCACCTACTCTTTCGCCTGCCATGTCATGTGTTTCAGTTCAGGTATTCGGAATAAAACAATGTATATAATTTACTTCAAGCGGAAGGCTTAAGTCGAAAAATTGCCATCGCTGGGCAATCATCAAGAGGATGACGCATAAGTACAAGACACTTCTAACCCCTAGCGGCATGTGCACACAACAAGTTCTTCAAAACCGCCACACTTAGTAATCTGTATGTGCATACAATTGCATGTAATTTCTAGCATGCATGCTAGCGGTTGGTTTGCAATGCCGCGCTCAAGGTACCCACCATATAAGCCCATATTTTTCGCGTAAGACTGACACAAGGCAATGTTGTGGCCGTCTTCGATGAACGAACGCACAGAGTATGCATCGTTGTCCACATCTCCACTCGCGAAGCCTTGGTACGCCTACGAAAATTGCAATGCGACAGGCATAAATCCCGTGCATCCAAGCAGATATCCCTGTCTTGCACTTGTATATTGATTCTTCATTTTGTGAGGTACACACACAAATATAC
This sequence comes from Sphaeroforma sirkka, assembly GCA_001586965.3. Taxonomy (NCBI): domain Eukaryota; class Ichthyosporea; order Ichthyophonida; genus Sphaeroforma; species Sphaeroforma sirkka. The sequence continues at coordinate 11 of LUCW03001085.1, read as the reverse complement.
TAATATATTTT
>LUCW03001084.1:0-5000 GCA_001586965.3 Sphaeroforma sirkka | reverse complement strand
TGCACTCTCGTCACTCACTCAATACATCATGTATGTACTCTTCCTATTGCGAACTCACTCAATACACTATGTATGTACTCTTTATATTACAAACTCACTCAATACATCATGTATATACTCTTCCTATTACGACATGTGTGCACACTTGTTACTCACTCAATATATCATGTATATACTCTTCCTATTACGAAATTACTCAATATATCATGTATATACTCTTCCTATTACGACATGTATGCACTCTTGTTACTCAATATATCATGTATTTACTCTTCCTACTCTGTCCAACCATCAGCTTGTTGTGAGGTCGAGTTCGAAGGAACGCTTGTCGACCTCAGGCCGTATGCAGAGTAATGATCGCAACCAGGACCAGTCATATGACAAAAGGTCATCCGAAGAAGCGGCCCACCAATCAAAAGAGCCTATTGATAAAAAGCACCAATCACAACAGTTCGAAAATGGGATGCACCAAGCAAAAGAATATCAAGAATCTCAGCTCAAATCAAAGGAATCCAAAACGAGTTACCAATCAGAAGAGTCGATCTATTGCGAAGCAAGTCCTACCACTGCACAATCGTTTCATTTATTCACTTCAGATGCAGCGCCCGATGAACACGGCGGATCAGGTGAGTGCACACGTGCTGTGCGCTGTCTTGGTTAAAGATATATATATATATATATATATATATATATATATATATATATATATATATATATATATATATATATATATATATATATATATATATATATATATATATATATATATATATATATATATATATATAAATATCTATATCTATATATATATATATATATATATATATATATATATATATATAGATATGTATATGTCAATATATGTAATTACCCAACCATATGATCACACTCAATTATAGGTACCGAAGAACCGCACAACGAACGAAGTCATCTGCAAGCCCCCCACTCGTCCACTTCACAAAATTTCCATGGAGAGACGCTCGATACAAACACAAATAAGACAGCTACGCGCAAAGGTAGCATTCTTATGCCTACGCAGGTGGCTATGGCGGCTGCCAGAATGCTTATCAAGAACTCGGGGAAGGTATGTAGGTAATCGATACATATGTATAGACATGTTTTTTATATGAACACGTCTACGATTTGAGTTTGAAAAAATCCGACTCCTGATCCAATTGTAGAATTTTAACTCTGTTCACATCGGACATTCGAGTTTGTACTCGCAAACAGCCTCGTTCTTGAAATTGGGAAAGCCACTTCATTTTATTTTTGCAACTATAGGGCCACGTGTTTGACATTTCTATTTATTTTTTCGACCAGGGTGTGCAAACGATAAGCGATGGAGCCGCAACAGTCGGAGAAATTGTCTCTCAGGGAGTGAGTACGCTGGCTCATACCATCGCCCCGGAAATTATTAATAGCAGCCAATCAGAAGGCGGGACAGGGGCCAGTACCGCTCCAAGAATGTCGAAAGGAAAGCCAGACACTTCTCAGGGTCTGGAGGTGGCAGAGGAGGTGCATCAAGGGTGTGTGGACGATCCTTGTGCGTATTTTACTTAGCTGTATATGATGTGCACATATTGGTAGTTTATGATGCATACACACTCACTGGTTAGTAATAACCAGGTACCTGTGTACTTGTACGTGTATGTGTATGCATGACCGTGGTATTACCAAATCCCAACCGTATCACCCCTCCCCCCCCCCCCCCCACCCCCCATGTCGTGGGCAATGCGCAGAACCTTTCAGCGATATATATATATATATATATATATATATCATATAGAATAGATCCTATTTAATCAAAGTTTGCTTCTTATCCACATCTACAAACGTGTATGCTACTACAATCGTTTACGTAACAATTAAGCGGATATTCGTTCTCACACTTACTGTTCTTTTCTCTGTTGGTTTTGTATTTCTTATCCCTTTTTCTTCTTCTCCGTACCTATTCCATTTGTGGTCACAGTCCTTCGAAGCATTCAAAGGGACCAACATCAACCCCGTCAATGGGTATGGCAATGATTGTTAGCTCGCACAAGTCTTGTATTTTCTGTTTTGCAAACGCACAAAAGTCTTGTTTCAAGGTGCTTGAAGCTCATAAAAGTGTTGTTTTCAGGCACTTGAAACTCACAAGTGGTTTTTCAGGTACTTGAAACTCACAAGTGTTCTTTTAGGTACTTGAAACTCACAAAAATGTTGTTTTTAGGTACTTGAAACTCACAAGTGTTGTTTTTAGGTACTCGAAACTCACAAAAGTGTTGTTCTCAGGCACTTGAAACTTGTAGTTGTCTTGTTTACTTGGGAGTCACTCTGAGACGGTTTGCAATTTAACCATGTCATGACATCATACGAATGTGCTTTATGATTGCGATACACGTATTGACCTAAATATATGCACGTGTCACCAATGCATTACTGAGTCTGCATACTTATACCGGTCTCGTACAGCCACTGGTAGGCCGTTATTGAGCAAGCTGTTAATCCCAATGGACGCAGTGTGCTGTGAATGCGTTTTACGCATACACTCGGGACCATTATTTACAGATGCTACATACACCTATCCGTTTCCACAGATGGCACAGTGCAGAGTTCGGCGGTGGCTGTTTCAATTGGCTTGGAACTACCGTTGAGGGCTAGCACTAAATCTAAAAATAAATTGGAGCGAAAAGGCGCAGGATCGACCAACAGCAGTTTCAAGCACGGCAAGGATGGTATGCTCTGTGCTTGATACGTTATATGTTCTATTTATGTACTTCCTCACGGGCTATATATATATGTATATATATGTATATGTAATGTATGCTGTGAGGGTCTGGCAGTGATTGCTGTGATACTCTACTTGCAGTCTATATCGACACATATACGCCAATACGTTTACATACGTAGAATATACGTGTCTGTATGTTCTTATATACAAACCAAACTGCAAATAAACCAAGTTGTAGAACACGGTATATATATATATATATATAAATATGTGTGTGTGTGTGCAGATTTGTATTCTGAGTGTATACCCAAGTTTTATTATATAGACTTAGCACCTTTGCGTTCAAATAATTAAACTTCCGTCACAGGTTTTAGTGGACTGCGAAAACTGGGTCGTCAAGCGACGAAGATTGCCACACACAGCGTAGGCTCTGTGAGAAGTCGGACCAGACAAATGACTCCTTCAAGTACGACAAATACGTTTATGTTTGAAGTATTTATATACATGTATATATAAACATGTCTACAAGATACCTTGCAATATGTTATATATTGGTTGTATTTGTGTGTATACATAGTCTGTCGTCTCACATCATTCACACAGGCACGCACTGATACTTTCATGAATAAGCACGCACGCATACATAGACACTCTCATATACACGTTTATAGATACAAGTGCACAGGATACATATTTATATATACACACACACACAAACAAACAGACAAACACACGCACACATACACACACACACTCACACACACACACGCATATATATATATATATATATATATATATATATATATATATATATATATATATATATATATATATATATATATATATATATATATATATATATATATATATATATATATATATATATATATATGTATATATATGTGTGTGTATGTATTTATATACATACATACATATATATATATATATATATATATATATATATATGTGTGTGTTTATGTTAGCGTGTATTACAACACCAACAAAGTATTATTTATTTTGTACACACGTGATATTGCACAACTCGCGCAGTCGCACACCATTCCACAGAAACGTTGGTCAGCAATGTCGCAGAGGACACTGTGACGGAGCCACTGAAAGGTGACGAGGATAGCTCAGCGCACCAACGAGCGGTACAACAGAAACAAGTGAACAGGAAAGATCAAAAACAGCTAACGAATAAAGAGTCACAGGCGTCTACGCTTACGGATGGATCGAATGGCGTGTACCTGACCCCCTCGGCCTCCCTTGATGGCTTGGAAGCGGTGGAAAGTGGGTTAGGGGTATGTGTGTGGGTGTATGTGTATGATAGCGTATGTTTGGATTGTATGGATATGTATTTATACATACCTACAAACACACACAGCACACACACACACACACACACACACACACACACACACACACACACACACACACACACACACACACACACATCATATACACATCATATATATAATGATATGTATATATATATATGTATGTATATAATATATATATATATATATATATATATATATATATCTGCATATATATATATATATGTATATATATATATATAATATATATATATATATATATATATATATATATATATATATATATGTATGCATATAATGCATATATATATATATATATATATATATACATATATATGTTATATATATATATTATATATACATATGTAAATGCGTATCATCATAATATACACACATATCACACACATGTACACGCACACACACACACAACACACACACACACACACACACACACACACACACACACGCACACAATATACATATATATATATATATTATGAAATATATACATGTATATATATATTGGTACATATATATATGCACATATTCTTATTTTAACATATATATATAATGTATATATATATATATATATATGTGTGTGTGTGGTGTGAATGTATGTCGTTGGTATAGGTACATACACGTGTATGAATGAAGGTGTGTTATCGTCTGTCCTCTTTATTCTCTCTCTTTTGGTTTATAGAACATGAACCACTTGCCATACCCTCCATTCCAGTGTGTATGCCTTAGTTTTAGTTCATACCTTTAAATAAAGCCAATTCTTGATTTAAACCCTGGTTTTTTTATTGCTCTTGTTTCCAACAGATGTTCACATACGACGGAGATGGCATATCTTACCAATCTGCGCGGAGTGGCTTTGTAACAACGGATAGCGATAGTTACTATGAAGGTATGGTGCGTGATAGAGTGTGTACTCGACGTGCGCTTGAGCCTTT
>LUCW03001083.1:0-17566 GCA_001586965.3 Sphaeroforma sirkka | reverse complement strand
AGCTGGTGTCTTACCTCACTGCCGTGTCTTGTATGTTCAGAGCGACCTCGGATAGTTCGACGGAAAAGTCAATGGTCAGTATCCAGTCCCCTGAAGAACTGCTGATGCCGCTGGATGATATAGTCAACTCTGCCCGAGCACTCGGTATGGAAATATGCGATATCCCGCACGATTTGGTTAACTATCGCTCCTAATTCTGATCATATTAATGCATGACTTGTTTTTTGTAACGTCGCTGTGTCTGATTTTGTGAGTTCGGGCGGACATACCCGATTTTACGACATTGTTGATATATGTTCTTGGATACATAAGCAAATATCTGTTTGAGTGTCTCTGCTATCCAATCTTGAGGCTGCATGCCTAGCTACGAGTATGGGGTATTTTATGCTCGATAGAAGTTGCAACGCTCGAAATAGATATGAGAAGTTTCCGGCATCGATTTCGTATATATCAATAAATCCCCCGATCGTAGGTTTTGCGGCTGCGTTGCAAGAACCAAACAACCTCACGCCAACGCCCATATGCACGGATCGCACAAATTGCTTATCAATTGGGGTTTTCACATTTTTATATATACAGCACAAAGCCAGCGGAAAATTAATGATCCAGCCCAGGAGACCCAGTGCATTCACATCGAGGGTACTAAGCATATGTTCTCCATCTTCCAGCTCAGCGACACTCCGTGCAGGGTATGGCCAAGAGTGCCGAGTAGTGTGGTGTACAATGTGACTTCGTGGACGTGACTTAATCTTGTTGTGGACAGGGCGTGTAAGTGGTTCGCATATCTACATGTATCTAGTACCTAGTTCTGCAGTCGCACACTATGCGCCCCCACCACACTCATTCCAAATCTGGGGATAAGTGCAAGATAAGAGATATTGTAGCATAATTGGGTTTATTGTGCTATCGGTAGTAGTCTCATGTAAGCATGTCTGTTTTGATAGCTTCCTGTTGATGCTTGCACAGGTCCGAAATAGACTTCAAGTATAATTTATACTCAAAAGATGCTACAATTGTAAAAGCATCCATACCATTCCTCATCTTCCAGCGCGTGGTTGCCATGGCGACTTGTGAGTGTGTTCGACCAGTCCTCGACATGAAGTTCATTTCTCCCGCACTTTCCGAACACCTTGAGGAGGTACGGCAGGTAGTGGGCACCGCCTATCTCAGCACGGGCCCTCCCAGGTAGCCCTTTCAGTATTCCATACGTATCTATGTTGGCATTAATTGGACTGCTCCGGTAGGATGCAACAGTGCCTCCGATCCAAAATGTTTTCTCAAAATGGGTCCATCACGGAACGCCATTGTACGGACAAACACAGAGCCATCGTGGCACTTAGATCAGTTACTGCTATCGTAGTGTAACACGGAAGCCTGGAAAGTCGAATATTGAGGCAGGCGTACTTTCCTAAATCGGGACATCCTCCGTGTATATATCGCCTTCTCGGGATGTGCACCCTAGCTGACTGTGATCCGAATAGCAAGACGGAAACAACAGGAGTACGCACGTGTGGCACCTTGGGAGTACTCGAGAGATATCCTTTGTCAAATTAAGTGTAGAGGTAATGCACGATTGCTTCAGATGCAGGTGAAATTCGGAACGTTGACAGTTGTGTCGTCTCGTCCAGTACCGCTATCCTATGCGTACTGATAAAGAGGCGGGGTTGACAGTAGAATGCAGGCAGGATATACGGATCAAGTAACGTCATATAGATATTTCGTCCCGTGCTGTGCCGAGTAGCTGCGTATATGTAGATAATGCGAACTCTCCTCTGATTGAAGTACGTGATATTTCGTCACGGGATGACGTCAAATTGGCGAATAGCATCCGCGAAGGTAACTCATATCTTGTAGTTACAGGCACAGACAGAATGACTCACAAGAACGTATTCAGGACTAGAAGAAGTGAGAGAGAGAGCTGTTCAGGGACCCAGGCATATGTACATTACGACTACGGCATAGATTACAACACATAGCAATGTGTGTTACTACAAGGGTCAGCTGCATATTGTGATGAGAGTAAGTATACACGACAGGCTTTCCAGCACATTGTGCTCCAGCACCAGCCAAGCGCGTCTGGCAACGAAGTCTTATCGATCGTCATGGCATCGACATCGAGATGTAAGCTTATCGCAGATATGTGGACCTTGCTTTGTAGCGAAAGTGTGCGCACAGGTTCCGAATGGGGGAGCGTGCATCTCATCGAGACAAAATACCTTTATGGAAGTGCCCAACCATACCCATGCAGGAGTGTCTGGGCGGAGCATACATTTTGCGCAATATCAGTCAATGCAAACATGGATGAGTCGTCGATTAAAACACCCTTACCCACCGCACACAATATAATTCGATGGAGTCATATCCAACTCAAATGTTAACATAGGGAAATACCGATAGGATTAGTTTGCATAAGGACAGATCCCTAAACGACTGTAGCCTCTCATCGTTGTCTCGTTTACGGTCTCGCGGATTTTGTACACCGTAGGAAAACCTTTTGGTCATTCCGTGCTTGCCGTTGCGATGTTTGGTGAAGCTAGGTTCATCGATTGAAGATGACATATTTCAGTGATACCAAGTGTTTTAACAATGGGGTACATGTGTGCCTTAAAGGTCGGAATGTGATGAAGGGCATCTCTGGCTGGTTGCCATGTTGCCACGGTTACGGCACGTCACACCAACCGATAGGCAGTAGTGCCATGATACTGACTGAGCTCATGAACTACACAGATACGTACAAAGCGTAGTACGTGTCTGGACGCACACCACGTCCAGGGAAGCCCTGGTTGCTGCGTTGATCGTCGTACGTACTCTGGCTTTCACGTTAGCTGTTTGGTGTGCCACACTTTGCCTCTACCCCTCGAGCACGATTGCTACGAACGGTAGTCCGACATCAATTTATTGCTTTGTCTTTCTAACTATTCATCAAGGGCAAAAGATAAAGGCAGGATACACGGCTGGTATGCATGTTGGTTACTCGACATGTGAACCTAAATCGAGTATGCTACTCGATTTAAGGACTTCCCAGATGTTTTTTAGAGTCAAAACACCCAATTTTCAGCTAATTATCTATTCCGTCGAGGAGTAGTGTGACGAATGTGATGCTGAAGGCGAATGCTAGCTGCAAACGAACCTGTCGATTGCATATTCTCAACAAAAGCCTTTGGTATCATGACAATATCACAATAACACTCAATCTACCGTCAATAAACCGCGCCCGCTCAAACAAAACCTGCACCAATAAATTCCGATACTAGTCAGATCTGATTGGTTAAGGGTTTAATGTTACTCACTTCTATGCTCAACTTCTAGATGCTATTTTATGAGTGCCATTATTAGTTAAATATTATTAAACCTATTTAATGAGCGACAAGAACTCCTCGCGCGTTTTACTGTCCTCCCGGAAGCAACCCAGCATCACACTCGTAATGGTAGACGAGTGCGCCTTCTCCACGCCACGCATCACCATGCAAAGATGGCTGAGGTGGTACAAATAAGTACAGAAGATTAGAAGCTTGCGAACTGAATTATTAGAACAAAATTGCATTTATATGCACGCATAGCTGATCCCCGCCTTACGGAGAACAAAGGTTATTAATCGATATGGGGTGGTGTAGAAAAATGTACTAACGGCGGAGATCGTAAAGTATAAGAGCTTGGATATGAATAGTGTTAAACACATACCTGGCTTCCATCACCACAGCCACGCCCCTTGGTTCGATCGTATCCATGATGGCACACGCAATTTCTTTTGTTAATCTTTCTTGAACCTACGTGTACAGGCAGTTACATATGAAGGTAAAATAAATAAAAGCATATATAAATAGACGACCCTTAAATGCTTGGCATTAGATGTGTGTACGGATTTCGCGAAAGCGACCCTCAAATTTGACTGTGGTGCCACAATTGTCACATCGACTACAGCAGGTATATCCAGAGCAATATCGAGTCTGAAGATTATCATTTGCATACTAGTCATTTCAATACGCCTAGAACATAAGGTGCACGATAGTCAAGAACATATTTTGAATACAAACATTGACAAGACATCACAAGACAACATATTTTGAATACATGCACACGCAAGACAGATTTGTATTCAATACATACACTCACAAGACTTCTTGCCAGATACCAGCATCCACTCGCTGGACACATAAAATTCCGTACCTTTTGCTCATATCACATTGAAATATGAACACTTGGTGATAACGCAAATGTGCTCAATGCGCAGATCCCATTGTAGCAACGTAGATGTGCTAATACATCACAGAAAACCTCTTCTTGCCTTCCCCTACACTTGCTTGTTATAATCTACGAACTAGAACAGCGGACATTTTGATTCGATTATCTTACCTGCAATCGTCTGCTGAAGACCTCGGCAATGCGAGCCACCTTGCTCAGCCCAAGCACCTTCTTGTCCGGAATGTAACCTATGCTAACCTTGCCAGTAAACGGTACCATGTGGTGCTCGCACATTGAATATATCTCTATATTCTTGACAATGACCATATCCTCGTGGTCTTCTTCAAACACTGCGTTGTTGGCCACTTCGCGTGGGAATACTTGATAGCCTTTGGTGAAGAAGAGCATGGCTTTGGCCATACGTCCTGTGCGTATATGAGGAGAGTGTCATGGTAAGCAGGATACTATATTCAAGGGCATCAATATATATATTTATATATATATATGAAAGTTTGGCTTGTACACGAACAAATCCACGAGCCTATCAGGAGACGTGATCTTCACGATTTCGAAATTTGTGTGGTACTACGGAGCACTCTCCCACTTTAACCATGTTCGAATATAAATCACTTCGAGACTTGTTGCCAATTGCACAAAAATCAAAAGTGTCGGATGCACAATCTGTATACAGATGTCCAAATTCCAATGCTCATTTGTATACAAATCACACACTCCACTAACTAAACGTACTTGATAGACACATTAATTATCACGCTGTACGATAACCACTGAAGGCGACAATCAAACACATCAGACTTGAGAGAGATTAATTTTGTAGAAAAACACATGGTACCAAAAGTTTTCAACAAGATGAAAAACACAACCTGAATACTCTGATGTGCTTACTGAAGATACAAGAACGAATGCTACACACACACACACATACAGACAATACATAATAATGCATGAGAGCTCATACCGGGAGTGTCTAATAAGCCCTCTCGTTCGGGGTCTTCGCCCACACATTCAAGGAGGGTTTTTACGGCATCTGTCATCTTTTGTAACCTGTAGCATATCGGTTCAAGTGGTAATGCAGAGTAAGTCCATGTATTCACGTACGCATATTTCGTCGCGCATCTCCTAGTATCTACGACCAAAAAGGGTCGAATTCTTGGTTTGTAGTGTGAATACTTGTGCTGATAGGTAGCTTGGGCGACCGACTTTCCGCTTGCAGTTGATGTAGTGGTGGAGGGATATCAACATTGAATCAAACGAGCGAGATTCGCACCAGACGCGTGTGCCTGGCTGAAGGGTTTCTCGTCTGCGTGCTTCCATGCGCTTAACACCTGATCGGCCTTAGTATGTGTGTTCATATGCACTGATAGTCCGGCCGCATACTACAATCAAGTCACAGATTACATATACTATGTGCAATATAATACACTTACAAGTGAAACTACGAGCTATATATACTATATACTCTAGCCATTCGTAGAAAAGTACAATACATTTACTACCAATCCTACGCACCTCTCTTCGCCGTCCTCGGCTGTGTCTTTCCTGCGCTTCTCAACCTGTTTAGTCATAGCTCGTGTGCGAATAACTGTGATGCTGAACTTGCGACCGTGGATAGACCTGAAGTTCTTTCGGCACAGTAGCGCCTCTGCATCTGTTGCGAAATCTACGAAGGCTGTGTGATGTGGTGGTATTCCGCATAAGGTATTACCGTTAGCAACGACAGCAGATATAACGACTTACACAACTATATAAAGACGTACATTACGTCTCGATGTTCGTTTTAATAATCAGATGTGTACACATACTTCAGTTGTGGACCAACCTATTCGTGCATGAGGTCCTCTACTGAATGATATAGGTATGTTGCACAAACAAAACACATGCATACTCATACATATATATGCGTATACGTACATGCAGAAGGAAATACACATCGCTACACTATATATATATATATGTGTGTGTGTATATGTGTGCATTCATATATATATATATATATATATATATATATATATATGCGCATGCACATACATATGTATATTGGTAGGTGTACAGGTATATGCTGGCATATCTCTCCATATATATGAATATATATAATAATTTATACTTTTCACTGTATTTATATACATTAACATTCGCATATAGTATATATATATATATATATATATATATATATATACTATATCTGTGTACATATATACATATGTATGCATATATTCTATATATATATATATATATATCTATATATGTGTATACATATACATATGTACATATATATTCTATATATATATATATACATATATATATACACGTCAGTTATCAATTGTAATGTATACCGTGAATTTAAACAATTGGTGTGCATACGAAACTGGTAAGAGTTCAACACAACCTAAATTCTGAATTAGTCTAGATTGATGTAACCGTAAAATCGATTCTAATGAACTGTGTGATACACGGACCAGCCCTTCTCGTGTAGTGTGCCTTAGATCACGAATTCCAATGGTTACGAGACGAATGTCAATTGTAGCACTTAATGTATCGAAAGCCAGTCACCCATTTGTATCTGTGATTCTAAGAGCCGTAGCTCACACATTTGTCAAGCAGCAACGTATGTATAAATAACATTATTTGTAAGGCAAGACGTACCATAGCCATCCTTCATCATAATATCCTCTGGATTGACGTCGTTCCCAGTCACTTCCTTGATCGCAGCTGCCAGGACTCCAGGAGTGGTGTCAAATTCCAGCGGACTGATGTGTACTCTTCCCATGATGATAGAATGTGCTTGGTTGTAGAAATGTTGAAACTGATTCTTAAAAGTGTTGTAGACACGCTTATTATATCTATATTGAATGATGAATACAGTTATCTCACTCTCATATGTTTGTATGTGTACTTCTTGTATCAGTATAGCCAATACTCTCTCTCACTGAAGAGACGTTATTAAAGCCTCCCACAACGATAGAGAGAAAGAAACATCAGAAAAGTGTCCGAGACTGAACGTCAACCTTGATTCTGATTCGTTCGCGAGTGAGAGATTGTACCCCCAATGCACTTTTCATGAGGTATGATGGTTGTCATCAGTTCATCGCTCATCACCAACGCAAATATCTTTTGTCAACCAATCCAACCATAGCCTGATAAGCTGTCCATGTGATTTAGATTTTTTAAAAAATACAACAACTCGGTTTATACTTTTATGCGTAAACCTATAACTTGTGAGCATATCCCCGCTTGGCGGAGAGAGCTGAGCTAGGTAGCAAATTAAGTTGTCGGTATTTAATTCTGTGTATATATTGTTGTACCGAGCTATAAAACCGGCATACTAAAATATTTGGATGCATAGTCAGCAATTTTCCGACACACAAGAAACATAGTCACAACAACAACTAAATCGCTACAAAAAATTCCCCAAGTTTCAACTGACACAAATTTCATACAAAAAGTGACGACACAAATCACAGCTATGCCAATCCAATCGACGTTCTTAAGCTTCATTCTCATTGGACAAATTTATTTGAAGGATTGGGCCATTGTGATTGGCGTGTCTCTCTACTACTACTCCCTCTAGAGAGAGCGAAAGTCTAGAGTCTCTCTAGACACTAGTAATAGAGTCAGACTAGAGAGAGTGAGTGTAGAAAACATTTTCGCACTACATCAGCCTTTATGCCCTGCGGGTAAAACTCTGTTTATAGGATAAAAGGATACATATTTATATAGCTGGCTGTGTACACGAGATATAGACCTTTTCTTTAAAAAACCCTGCATTCAAACAGCCTACAGGTCGCAGTAAAAACATCGTTCGAAGTATTCAGCCAATATGATTACGCCATGCACTAATATTTTGGCGGCAATCAAATGTATAGGCATCAATATTTTTGCAACTAATACACACAACTTGACACTAAGAGCAGCATTTGATATAGACGGTTTATTTAATATCAGTTACGTCTTACGTGTACACACAGAACAACGATAGCGTTTAGTGCATAGCCGAGAAAGTCTCTCTCACGACACAACTGTTATTTTGGATTGTAACGGCATATACCAGTTGTACCAACATATCGCCAAAACCTGTGTCGAAGACGATCTAAATCCGAACAGAAACAGATAATCATTTTCCCAATCCGCACATAGAATTTCGCTCAAAATGTCAGATATGAACGAACTTAGGAAGGTACTGAAGTACATGCACTTGTCTTGTAATCTGTGTATATACTACTAAAGTTGTTGTTTCAAAAAGTGTGAGCAATTGTATCGATATATTTTGAGAATTGCAGACGGCCATATTGTCGTACGACATTTTTTGTATATGCTGAGGAAAGCAAATATATAATTGATCAGGTGCTTCCTGGAGTGCATACTTGTTTCCTGGAGTGAATATATTCCTGGAGTGCATACAGGGCTTCTGGTAAAATAATGGTGCAATTGATATATGGTTATATGATTGTTCAGTTTCATTCGATGAGGCAATATATAGTATGCAAACGTATATATGAATTCTCGTATAATTACATATTCTATACGTGTGCTATTGCTTCGGTATATAGATATGTATGCATAATAAGATACGAAACACCCCATACGTGTAAAATAACAATATGCATATGCATATATATATATATATATATATATATATATATATATATAGCACACACTTACATATATATATACAGGTGGGTGTTGGTGTTGTTTTGTACGTATATATACATACATACACACACACACACACACACACACACACATCATATATATATATATATATGTGTGTACATAAATATATATCGTATGCATGTGTGAAAATGTAAGATGTTGATATGTGCATTGTTTTTTCACGATGGTTTGTAGGTCTTTGAAGAGACGCAAGTGCAAATGATGCAAGACCAGCAGAAGATTCGATATGTGGAGAGCCACATGGAGGTTAAACAACGTGACATTCGGAGGACACAATTAACGGCACAAGAACTAACCAGCATGCCCAAAGACACAAAGTGCTACACGGCCGTGGGACGACTGTATGTATAGATTCTGTTTTGAAAGATTTTGTTTTCCGAGTCTAGCGATTGCACAATTTCCAGGTCTAAAACTTGAAGTCCGAGAGTAGAATTGGTTTCTGCAGCGGTTTGCTTTAATAGCTTTGTGTTTGTGTTGAGTTATTTTATCTGTGATTTTTTTGTCGGGCTCTGTCGATATCTTGTATTCCGCTCGCACCGATATGTTCCAGTGTGATCCGTGTGAACCACGTCTGATTCTACTTGTAGCAACGGCTGACACGATGTGTCGAGCTTGATGTTGGTCTCATATGGTGGTACACACCGGCACAAATTGGTACGTCACACTATGAAATACGTGTAATTGAGTTTAAACGCAAGTTAAATTTACGGATACCATCACTCCTACTTGACTTTGGAATATGCACTAGCCCGGATTGTAAGTGTATATACCCAACTCATACCAACTCAATCGAACCATGCCGTGTGCAATTTATGCGGAGTTCTATGGCCAATTGTTGGTTGTAGACTCGCAAAAAAAACTCACTAGACTGGGTTGGCACATGTGCTTAATTGGTTTTGCTTCTTCTGCTGTATTTTCTTGGGGAATTTTGAACGAGTCGCTCTAAATCGATGATCTCATTCCAATCAACTTTCTATGCAATTGGTTCTTCGAGATGTAAGTTCATGGTTCTGTTTCAATAATATTGGCTGATTCGTTCTTATCACGCGTCTGTGGTTTTAGACTAGCACCGCGATTCGCTATTCGTTACAGCTTAATTATATTTTGAATGTCAAGGGCAGTTTCATAAGATCACTTGATAGAAAGGATGTTCGGAAGCGGGGGTGGATATGATTTCCAACTCAGGCACTTTTCTTTGCAATCGAAGCAATGCCTAGCTGAAAAGCTGTCCGGTCAAGTCAGCTTCGATTTGCCCAGTGGATTCTACATCGTGTGTACCAGCCAAGGCAGCTTTCTTAAATCTCAGAAATGAACACAACTATATTGAAGGACAAGTATATGTTATCTGTTATACGTAGGTGCAAGGTGAGTACCGACACCTAGCTGCATAACATTTAATTAAAACTTGCCTGCCCTCAATCGCCGATACAGGTTCATCAATCAAGACACAAAAACCATCACTGACGGGCTCAAGGAGCAAGAGCTGGTACATCAAACAGAGCAAAAAAATCTAGAGGTATGGTACACAGTGTACAACGATAATAGTTTGCACATTGCGCACTCGTGCTTGTAGCCTTACCGATGATATACTATTCATCAGTTGTATACATTGTACGTAGTAGCAAATCTCTTAGCTTCAATTACACTAGCGTATGCCTCGTACATCGCAATATGTGTGAGCTGACAGGCCACTACGAGCCTTCAGGCGTGTTTGTATATTTGGCCGTGTCTACTGCTAGCTTCATGTTTCTTGTGATGCGAGTGCTCTGAAGCCCATCTCTCATATTAGCCATGCGTGTCTGTGTTTACGATTGTATATTGTTGTCAGCTGGACATTGCTACCTTAAGCAATCCTTCGAGTGAATTTCTAGTAGCCTGTGCGCTGAAGACCTTTCTCCAGCATCGGGTAATAGTAGCCGCATTGATATATTTATATCGAAAGACAGCTAATGTAGATCAAACCGTTGTAACTGTGAAAATTCCGAGTATCGTACGAATAAGTCTTCTATCCCGAGCTCAGAGCAACGATTAGAGCAAGCGAGGAGTTCCATTGTTATCGTGTAGGCAATGATTACTCTACCGTTAATTTCGAAGCAACAATTCTCTAGTGTACAAGTCATCACATGAATGATTTTATGTAGCATAAACGTAACCGTGCCATTGTTCGTTTATAGCAACAAATAGATAGTTGGAGGTCTAGCACGGGAGCAGGATATTTGTTTGCTGTTGACTCAACCTTTCACTGTTCACCACATGTGTAGCAACAAAAAAAATATCTGGAGAAGTCGTTGAAGGAGAAAGAATACGCGATGAATGAATTACTTATGCAGCGGGCGAGGATGCAGGCTGGCCAGTAAATTTATTAGTAGCGCACATGAACGAAATAAAATGTACATATCTTCTTGAACAGGCGGGACGTCGACATGCCGTCATTCAGATCCCCACTCAACTTATAGTGTGCTACAGTGATTGTGTGCATCGACGAGTAGTCAATTCTCACTGCTTGGAATAACATTCGCTATCGAGAGAGAATTTGGGTATTTTGTTTGCTCAATTAACCAAGCAACTTGGAAGTTGGAATGCTTCCTCTGGCGAGTGATGACTATCTTTATGGGGGCTCTGGCGAGTGGTGATAGTGGCCAGTGCTGGTGACAAACTGACAGACTGATTAGAGTTAGTTTGTTGTTTATGATCAGTAGTGTTGACTACATATACTACATAACTGTATGTATTAGTTTCTTGTATTAAGACTATTTGATTCTAACGATTATTGTTCTGTATTGAACGTTTACACCACAGTTCACAATTCACACTCTTTTTCTATTCACAAATATGTTCTATGGTGTCCTTCTAAAATCAAGCCTATGATATTTACTACCGAGCATCACGATTCATGCCCACGTCTGAGTTGTGACTTGTGTGCAGTGATTTATCCTTCCTATTTTTCTTTTGGAGGCTTCATAAAAAGTACTGATTGTGATAAAGAAAGGCAAGAATGCCGTTACACTTCTACGACGATCATTTTCAAAGATTTTCAATGAACGACTTGGGGTCCAATGCCGTTCACCGTAGGCTTATACGATATCGGATTTTCAATGCAGTTTATATTTGTTGATAATGTCATATTGCACACCTGTCGAATCGTGAAAGATACTACTCTCTTTTGTACGCTGGTTAAATTTCCATACAGGCGCTAACGTATTTGGCTGCACAATTTATCTTACGAGTTGTCTAGAGCTGCACAATTTGGACATTAGGAGCTTCCACTCTGAGAACGATGCATTTTGCTACCCAATCTTCAAGACTTCACAATGTTTAGACTCCGGTTTCTGATCTCGACAGTGGCATGTGCTAGTCACTCATGGTAGTCAGAGAAGAAATCTCCTTTAATTGAAGAAAACTACAAACAAGCATTTTGCTCGAGATGGGAGGTAATAGTAAAGTACTAGATGCCTCCGTAGTTGACGTGTACGTGTCATGTCCGTACAGATCAACATAGTACAGCAAACTAATGTTTTGAAATGAGTTGGTGATACGAGACAAGTAGAGCAGTGCCAAGAGGCGTAGTTAATTGTTGTTGGTCGCGCATCTTTGTTGGTGGTTGTAAATACTATTGACCAGGTCTGGTCTGCATGCAATCGCCATAACCTGGCGAGGAGTTGTACACGTCTATTACTCAACAGTGTTATATTATATTGCCCTCTACCTGGCTCAATTGGCTGACAACTAACTGGAAACAGCACAGATTATGTTTCGAAGCGCGCTCATACCAGTAGCTACGATTCAGGTCCCAATCGAATAACCGACCAAGCGCTAAGTTAATAAGAACGAATATGACACCGTCAATTAAACATGATACCGAGAAATATCGCCTTGTAATCTCAGTCCGATATGTACATCCAATACTTACTACTACAGCTCCTATGAATCTAAGTTGAAACACATAAACCTAATGTGCATTAACTGGACATATTCGCCTTATTATATTTAGGACGATTTCTCAATATCATGTGCACCCGCCAGCGTGCATGTGTCAAAGTAACTAAACACATGATTGTGTAGCACTATATACTTACAACTCGTGTGCGTGATTGTGTGTGTGTGTATTCTTGATATATTGGTGACTACAAAGCTGTAGTGTGGCATGAAGTAAAATTTTTCTAGTGCCAAAGACGAGTATACTGAATTCAATACGCGCGAGTACTCGTACTTGATAAACAGTAATATATTTTAATGCATGCAGATCTATACCGCATTCCAATTGTCGTGTATCCGTGCACGCGAGACTTCGCAATTAGCATGGGCACAGTCATAGGTGTGAAGGTCTGGTATACCCACTCGTTGCCCGACGGGATATTCCGGTTGAAAATGACCAATCACAAACGAGAAACATCATCTGCCGCCCCATGGCAACATATCCTCAAAGTGTGTGAGACGAATTAACACCTCTCTGCATGGGTATCCACATGCGTTTAGAGCAGCGATGCACTGGCCTCTCCAGCCCTGCATGAGATCAGTCGATGTGATCGTCCAGCACAGGATAGGATAATTGTTGTATTCTTCGTTAGGAGTAGCTGACTATAGTTCGCTTGATTAGCACATTCTCCAGCTCCTTCCATACACACATAAGCGTGTGTATTAGAATGTGGCACAGACTGCGTTTTCGACTACGTATCACTACGCATACCTTACGCATCTTTGATTCACGAGCCAGGATATGGACCACTAAGCTCACCCACGTCTAACGTTTCGTTGGGATCTGAATCGGCCACCACCACCACTACCACCGCCCCCAAGCGGAAAGTAACCACCATCTGTACAAGGTGCGAGAATACACGAGTGAACAAAAACTTCACCATATAGGGGACAAATATGATCATTTATTAGACCACAATCTCATGCATGGCCAACACACACACGAATACAACGTCCCGTGACAGGATATGCAGGTCTGGCATTTGCAGAATACAAAACAAGAGTAAGCCCGAGTCGAAAATTGAGTTAGTGCGAGTGGACAATCGAGGGACTTCATAGCATGCTAGTCCTAGTCTGGCCGAAACATTAAAGTGAACACCCATCCAAATTCCATTAATGGACGGATACCCCCAGAGAAAATATCAACACCATAAATAAACGAACACGGCCTGATTCAGTACAAGGTACAAATGGCAAGCTAAGCGGATAAACTGCAAGCATGAATCGCTCGCATGTATTCTCTCGACAAACCTTAGCACTGCGTGGGTTCGGCTTTGACTGTGAATGGACCTCACTGCCTATTGGCACTTTAAGATGGACCACGAAGGACTATCACGTGGATATTCGCTTCACACAGTGAAAGAAACTCATGCCAACAATCACAGTACGCCGGCTACCTCGCTGTTGCCTAAGCCACGTAATACGCACCATTACATCTAAGTACCATTGGCGGCGGATACATGAGACTTCTTCGATTTGGGTTTCGGCTTGGGCTTTGATGTTCCATCCCCTAATACAAAGCCTTGTCCGTTGCCAAGTGTTCTGTCGTATTCGTCAATCTTTGACTCGCGAGCTTCTTCCTCACGCTGTGTACAAACAGCACCACACAAAAAGAAAAGTGAGCCCTCCTTCGTCCTTATTCTACAATTATAAATCCTGACACCGAGGCTGGATTGTCCAGAAGAAGAAAACCCATAATATATACAACCTAATACGAAGGAACCCAACGCTAACATTAAATCTGACACTCATCACAACACCGATATTATGTATTTCAATAAAATAATCGCGTTCAAATCAAACCATGACCCAACCGACTCAGCCATTGATAAACTTCAAGACCGGGTTTAAATCGCACGAATAATGATCCAGCACTATGCAGGCACCACATACCATCTTTCGTAGCTCCGCGGCTTCCTGTACTTTCTGCTCGTGAAGTTCTTGCTGCTTCGCACGAATGCTCATCATGTTTTGACGCACTTTTTCATCATGATCAGGCTCTGAGCGGAAATCGGTAACGCGTATGAGCAATTTAACGAGGCTTTCACAAAAGAGTGCTCCAATGCTCAATAAAAATTGTGATAGAAAAGCGAAAGTAATATTGTTGTCATGATCGGAACTTTTGTTTTTATGAAGACACTCCTTCGAATATATATATACATACATACATGCTCTTTATATATATATATATATATATATATATATATATATATATATATATATATATATATATATATATATATATATATATATATATATAATATATTATTTATATATACACACTCACACACACACATATATATATATATATAAATACTTACATGCAAAAAAACAAAATGGATAAAACATACTTTTAGTGCGTAACAATGCATACATACAGACACAAAAACATCATTATATATATATATATATGTGTGTATGCATATATGTATGTATATATTAATATATATATGCATACACACACACATCACACACACACACACATATATATATATATATATATATATATATATATATATATATATATATATATATATATATATATATATAAAAAAAAAATGTATGTATGTATGTATGTATATAAGTAAGTATATATCCATATATATATATACATATATATTGTGTGTGTGTGATGATGTGAGTGTATGAGTGTATGTGTGAGTGAGTGAGTGCGTGTATGTATTGCGATTGTGTGAGTGCATGTGTGAGTGTGTGTGAGTGCGTGTATATATGTGTTTCTATGTGTGCGTGTGTGTGCACACGTGTGTTGATTCAGATGTTCACACATACGTATGGGCGTGCATGTACACACAACATGAAACGACACACACACACACACACACACACACACACACATATATATATATATATATATATATATATATATATATATATATATATATATATATATATATTGGTATATGAATGTATGATTCCGCTTCAACATACCGTCAGTTTTTTTTCTCTGCGCTCGTTTGTACGCTTCAATCTGATCCTCTATCGCGTCTCTGAAGTACACCAGCGTGACAAAACCAAACAAAATATACCATCCATACGCAGCCATAAAACCTGTAAACATCCCAATGATCTCCTTCACAGAAGTGGGGGCCGCTTGTTTAACGTCTACGTCGTCCATGATGAGAGTGAATCGTATAACGTTCTCGGTACACAACAACTGATCTCGCTAATAGATATACCTTTGTATTTATTATACATTGACTGTAAATAAATACAATTATACAAAAGATTGTTTTTTTTGTTGAAACAAAAATATATATACTCTTCTTTTTTCTTCTTCTAAAATTTTACCCTTGTTTTCTCTACAAATCATAAATATTTATATATTTACTCTCAGGCTAAATATCGCAAAAAAATATATATATATATTAATTTTTAAATTTTTGAGGTTTTTGTAAATAAATAGTATATATAAAAACAAAACAAAAATAGGAACGAAGATCGCTATATATGTTTTGTTAAAAAATAAAAATAAAAGCAAAAAGAGGAATGACTTTATACGGCACTGGTGACAACAATATTATTTACCACCTCAGGCCCAGTTTCCTACCAGTCTAATACTTACTTTCTCGAGTATAATTTGCTTAAATACAAGTGCAATAATGCAATTAGAGTGATTGTATGCACTTGTGAGATGTGTTTGTTTTCTGCCGGTTTGTTTGTTATCTGTCGGCTGAAAGCGCTCGACTTAAATGTTAGATATTGTAGCGCGGATACAACCCATTTGTTGCACTTATGTTAGGTCCTTGTCGGTGTTGACGGCTTGACATATGTTAGCAGTTAGACACATGTATATAGGCGTCCTCTGTCTTAGCTATTGCTTCGGATTCGCCCATGGTTTTACGGTTGACACTATTCGTGTCTGACATACGTCGACCTCTCCTCTGAGGCCGACAAAGAACTAATGCAACAAGTGCAATAAATGGGCTAAAATCACGCTAATTACATCTTTTAAAAGCAAATTAAACTCGAAAAAGTATGAGACTGGTAGGAAACTGGGCCTGAGGTGGTTAATAATGTTATTGTCACCGGTGCCGTATAAACATTCGACCTAAAGAACAAAAAGTAATCACTAATATTTCAGGAGGGGGTAATTATCAACCTAAAACCGAGTTGGAACCGATTCTACTGAAAAAAACCTATGTTTATATTGTGGTCGTTTCGATTGGGCACTGCTGAGTTCGTGGTACATGGTAGTAGAATGTGTGAATTAGATGAAGGATTGAAGGTGGGAACAATATGTGCGTTTAGAAATGGTAAATAAACAGCAGTGAATGTATTAAAAATAATACTGTATTAGACACAATTACAATACGCATGCGGGGATAGCCGTGCTCATAGTCGTAATTGGTAGCGATATTTTGTACGCGTGTATACAAACGGTCGATGTTATAAATCTACTCTACAATCCTCATCTTAATCAACCCACTAGATATACAAGATGGCTTACAGAGCACCGCCAAAGGTGATATCCAAGGCCATGAAACTCGCCGAAACGCCTAGATATTTGAAGCAAAAGGCTAAGGGCAGTAAACTAGTCAACGACAAAGTACTCAAGAATAACATGTTGCAGCAAAAAAGAAGGAACCACAACAGCTATACATGCCCAGTATATTCATGAAGTTAGTTCGCCCGGGACCAACTGCTAACGGAGTGCCCAGACCGAAGAATGTTGCACTGGTAGGTCAAAATTCATGAC
>LUCW03001082.1:17500-22500 GCA_001586965.3 Sphaeroforma sirkka | reverse complement strand
ATCCACACCACACATGATTTTCCTATACACATACACACATACATGTATGTCAGACCCATACACGTTTCTTGAAACCTTCCACACACCCGTACAACTTGTAAATAGCAACCATACGTGCTTTTTGAAGCTTTCCATACAACCACACACACACACATGTAAATCACAACCATACGTGTTTCTTAAAGCCTTCCATACAACCACACACACATATGTAAATCGCAACCGTACGTTTTTCTTAAAGCCTTCCACACACCCACACACACACATACAAATCCCAGCCATACGTGCTTCTTGAAGCCATCCACACACCCACACCCACACACATGTGAATCGCAACCATACGTGTTTCTTGAAGCCTTCCACACACCCACACACACACACATGTAAATCACAGCCATACGTGCTTCTTGAAGCCTTCCACACACCCACACCCACACACATGTAAATCGCAACCATACGTGTTTCTTGAAGCCTTCCTTGATGCCGTCCCACGAGCCTTTGGTCATGAAGCAGTTGCCGTCGAATGGCAGCACCCATGTGGCACCAGCACTACAGACAAAAGTGTTTTATACCAAAATTAGAATTAGAACTACCTACCAGAGTAATTATTAACAGGATTAAAACTAGAATTCCGTAATACTATAATTGAAATTGGAATTGGAATTGGAATTAAATAAGTTGATTGATACCATAATTGGAATTGGAGATACATAAAGTGATTGATACCATGCTCGGAAATACATAATAGAGTGACTCATACCATAATTAGAATTAGTATTATAAAAAAGTGTGATTATTACAATAATTGGGACAAGGAATGTAATACCAACTGTCAACATTCTTTTAGTGACCTCACATATCAGAACATTTCTCCTTATGAACACACAGGCGTACAAGATTTAGAGATATTGGATTCTAGGGTTTAATACACCCTAAACCCTAGTCATCGAAGGTAGATGGGCATGGCTTTACTAAGTGTCGTACAAATTGTCAATGTTCTTGTAAGCTATAAACATCAGAACATTCTCCTTTCCAACACACTGGCTTACAAGGTTTACGGTTTTAGGGTTTTAGGGTTTAAGAAAGGTTAAACTGTATACACAAAATGACTTGCAATAATTAATTAGATACACAAATTGTAAACTGTCCAAGCACACTTAACGAAATACACAACAAACATACATCACTGCTCAAAATGTACGAGAAACAAAAGCTGATGACACACACGCATATACTTAAATACATTAAGCATGTATATACAAAAACACATACACACATTCACACACATACACATCTGCACACACATCAGCACATAACAAATGAACATACACACATATATATATACATGAACACAACTACACATGTACGCATATACACATATACACGTACACCTATATGCACCTATGCATATATATATATATATATATATATATATATATATATATATATATATATATATATATATATATACAATAACACAAATACATATATACACCTACGCACATATACACATTATATATATATATATATATATATATATATATATATATATGCATAGATACACATATGCACCAACACGAAGCGCAATAGTTCACGCAGAATTTTGCAAGGGTTTCAGGATTAATCTAGACATACTTGATACCCTCTTCGATCATCGCATTACGTCCGCCGTTATTGTTAATGATGTAAACATTCTTCATCTTCAACATCGCATCGACAACCTACAGCAGCCAAGGGCAGCCAGGAGCATAGCTTAAGGAGTTGGAAGCCGCGAGAATGCGCAATATATATATATATATACATACAAATATATATATATAAATATATATATATATATATAGTAAATAAATATATATATATATATATATATATATATATATATATATATATGGATGGATATATTGATATGGATATGGATATAGATATAGATATGAATATGGATATAGATAAATATATATATATATATATATATATATATATATATATATATATATATATATATATATATATATATATATATATATATAATATCGATATATTATCGATATATATGATTATCGATATAGATTATATATATATGTATATATATATATATATACATACATATTACATGTTAATAATGTGTAATGTATGTATGCATGTATATATATATATATATATATATATGTATATGATATATGATATTGATGATGATGATGATGTTGATGATGATGATGCGTGATGTGCGTGTGATGTGCGTGCGTGCGTTGTGATGATGATTGATATGTATATTATATATATATATGTATGTATATAAATCAACAACAGCCAAAAGACGTGCGTGAGAGAGTTGTGAAAGAAGAAAGAAATGGGAGAACGCACCATATATTGTATATGTATGTTATTACATTCTCCCATCCCATTCTCTCTCTCTCCTCTCCAGAACGTACTATATATATATAATATTATATATATGTATATGTTATATATAATATTATTATTATATGTAATATATTATTATATTATATGTATATTGTATATGTAATAATTATTAATATATAGCCATTATATTTATTATAATATATATTATATAATATGTATTATATTATTGTTGCATATATATAATTATTGTTTATGTATATATGTTATAATATTGGCCAATATTACCATTATTGTATATTAATATTAATAATAATATATAATAATAATGTATGGCAATATTAATATACCATACATATTACAACATGTATTATAATAATGTTATTATATAATAATATGGTTAACATTGTTAATATGCCAATAATATTATTATTAATAATAATTGCCAATAACATAATTGGCCATTATTATTGGCAATGGTAATTATATTGTGCATATACATAATATTATTACATATATTACAATGTGTAACATTGTATTGCATGTTGCATGTACAATATGTGCCATTGCCATGTAATAATGTATGTAAACATAATGTAATAGTTATGTTATATTGGCAATATTGATTATTGTATGCATGACATTATGTAATAATATTGTATATGTATGTGTAATATTAATAATAATAATATGTATTGTATAATGTATTGTTTATTATTATTAATAATAATAAATAATAATATAATATATGCGTATATTATGTGTATGTAATGGCACATATTAATACAATATATATGGCATATATATATTACATATATATATATATTTATATATATTATGTATATATATAATGCCATATATAAATATATTGTAATATTATATATAATACATATATAACATATATGTATATATGTATATGATTATAAGATATATATATATGCTATGATATATATATATATATATATATATATATATATTATATATATATATATATATATATATATATATATATATATATATATATATATATATATATATATATATATATATATATATATATATATATATATATATATATATATAAGCGAATTCTATTAAAGATGTGTATGAGAGTGAGAAAGAGGAAGAAGAAGAAAATGGAGAAAATGTTTAATATTTATACATATATAAACGAATAAAATAAAGATAGGTGTGTGTGAAAGAATAAAATTAAAATAAGTGTGTTTGTGAGAAAAGAAAATGAAGACAAAAGGATATGTGTGTGAATTTGAAAACATTCACTTGACGACATGGTATTTTTCCTCATCCGCATTATTAATAAAACACGCATGTATGTGGTACGTAACTCAGAGGCGGGAGCATGCATTGACCTGCGTTATTGGGTTTTAGGTAGTCCTAATTTGTTAGTTTGTTTAGTGGCACTCGGTTGACTCATTGGATATACTAATGACCTGCGTGGTGTGAACTGATGCATACCTACCCTGTTGGATGTCATATGCGTGACAGAATGGGAAGAATGATACAAGACGTATCTCTCACGTGCGATTGAGGCTCTACACTTTAACTTGCAGGACGATCTGTGTTACATCTATACGCTGTCCTTATATATTGGACACGTTGGATAACACAATGCACTAATTCAACCACAGCAAAATAGTCACAGCTTCACGTATATATATATATATATATATATATATATATATATATATTTACCTTCAACGTCCAGAAGAATAAACACACCTCACACTTGCGCTTCAGGCTCTCCTCTCTGAACTCTGTGGTGTCATGCAATACATCCACTGCGCCAAAACCTTCGTGCAGCATGGGCTGTTCACGGTACTCGTTGTAGTTGATAGCTATGTTAATGAACTTCTCATTGTGTTTCTGCAGAAGTTCGATGATCCGCTTCTCTTCAGACTGAGATGGAGTGATGCAACATTTTAATATTATAAATATATACCTGAGATAAACCTGTAATACATCGGTTGTTACTTATGAGATAGCGAGAATAACAAGAGAAAACTATATGCTACGCTGGCGTCCTATTCAGATTAGAACAGCAAGATACGATAGTAATCCACTACAGACTGTATATATACATATCAACAATATAATGTAAACTTATATACATAGTGAAACACGTGTATATATATATATATATATATACCCTTGATACTATTTCAGATATACACCCAAAATATAATAAGTATATATATATATACAACCATGATATAATATGCAATTATATACACCAATAATACAATACTTACACATATATACAACAAAAATATAGTCCGTACGTACATACGCAACCATAACATATTATGCATATGAATATATACGCTAACCATAATAGAACATATTTATATAGATATACACCCATGATATTATACGTATATATACACCAATAATGTAATATGTATACATGCATATAACCATAATAATAATATTAATAATATATATGTACATATATATATGTATATATATATAATATATATATGTAAATATATATATTAATAATATATATATATATATATATATATATATATATATATATATATATATATATATATATATATGTATATATATATATATATATATATATATGTATTGTGATGTGTGTGTGTGTGCGTGTGTGTGTG
>LUCW03001082.1:0-12500 GCA_001586965.3 Sphaeroforma sirkka | reverse complement strand
TACTCTACAAGTAACTATCAAAAAGAAATTCTAGGTAAAAACAGGTTACACACTTCTCAGTGTACCTGTCTTTGAATTGCATGTTTTTTAAGGCATTAAGAATCATTTTATTCGAACAGACACTTGAATACAAACGAATCATTAGTCATTCAGAAAAAGAAATACGTACAAATATCAGTACTACTACGGCATATCACCGGTACATATAAGGGCACATATTTCCATACATATACACATACATTTTGTTAAACGTAAAAAACACAGTTTTATATATATATATATGTGTGTGTGTGTGTGTGTGTGTGTGTGTGTGTGTGTGTGTGTGTTATGTATATATATATATATATATATATATCACTACATATACATATATATATATATATATATATATAATAAATCAGTTTGTATATATATATATATGTATGTATGTATGTATGTATATATATATATATATATATTATGTGCGTGTGTGCGTGTATGTATGTGTGTGTTGTGTATATATATAGGCAAAACGGTGAAATATTTAATACTTTTTAATTATGCCATTTGTCCACATTTCTACAGTTAGAGCGTGCTTCATTTGAGACCAACTTTATAAAAATAAACGTGCGTGCGTGCGCGTGCGTGCGTGCGTGTGTGCGTGTGCGCGTGCATGACATGTATGACATAAATAAGTATTAAATGATATATATTATATATATATTATTATTATTATTATATATGTATATATATATATATATATGCATATTAATATGTACGTACGTGCATATTATTATATATGTTATATATTATTATTATTATATATATGTATATATTATAATATGTTATTATATATATATATATATATGCTATATTATTATATATATATATATATTATTATATTATTATTATATATATATATATTATGTATGTATTATTATTATTATTATATATATATTATTATATATTGGTTAACATATATTATACATATTATTATATATATGTGTGTGTATTATGGCTATTTATATTACGCATTATTATGCAATATATACATATGTATATAATATATATGCATACATATATATATAATATATATATATATATATATATATATATATATATATATATATATATATATATATATATATATATATAATATATATATATATATATATATATAGATATGTATATAAATGTATATATATATATATATATGTGTGTGTGTGTGTGTGTGTGTGTGTGTGTATGTATATATATATATATATAGTTCTAATAGCACTATGAAGTACCAATACTCACCGCGCTTCAAAGCGTTCTCTCTCCCGCTCGGTATCCTCAAGGTTTTCGTCTTCATGCTTGTAACTGGGATTCTTATCACTTTCATCGTATATATCCTTGTTACTATCTTTTCTATCATCAGTATTTTTCTGCATCTCCTGGCGGATGTTATCTGTGTGAATCCCAGCAGGGTCACCCTTCCACACATTCTGGTTTGCCTCCCCCTGCACAATGCGTTCATTTATATCTGCATGATTCGTCTCATACATACGTCCTGGTATAACATTGGGCGCTGCTGCCTCGGGCATCGATGTATTGCCAGCAGGTGCACGGAAGCCCGCAATCATATACACTACTAACCCTAGAAATATAGGCGCTCTAAAGCGTTTGATCATGTGCATCAACGTCATGACGAACCCCGGTCGTGCGATGGTGATCCCTCGGCGTGGGGTTGTGTGATTGCGCATGTAAACCACGGATAGTACAAGGGCGTATGACTAAAAACAGCTATTTGCGTGTCGTGCGGTGGCACTGGGTGCTGATTCAGCGTGCTGATAAGGCTGCCTTATACACGTATACACATGTATTGGTATTATAGTATATTTAATATTTGCATCGCACTTAGTCTTCATATCATTGTGGAATCACCATCATGGCCTATACGGCCATACCGGCTGCCGCCCTGTGGCCTATGCAAAGTTTTGTGAGTCTGAGGTATTTATGAGTTCAATGAGTTGTGAGCTGTGGCTATGTGTATTGTATGATGAGCCTATGAAAGCTTCCATATCGACCACTGATTATTGCGATTTGAAAATAACAACAAGGGCTCTACACCAATGAATTTGTATATTATTCATTATCTTGCCATTGAACCAATGATTATTATTCTGTAGAGCAGACTCCATATTCACATGACCAATGAATAGTCTCTGACGAATCCTCGTTTTAAAACTTGCGTCCTAATCGCTCGTAATTGTAAATCCACACTCTTCCGTGTACATATGGTTTTTGTTATTTATTATAACCTATAACGTCGTTCTCACTAGTAGTGACGGTGCATTTGAGCATTCTACGTCCTTCTCTAATTATCTTGTCGCACTCTGGGTGACGTTCATGCGATTAATACTGCCGAGCTGACCACGAATGCAGGAGAAGGGCTTCACATTCACTCGTTCACACCATTCTGCACGCGTTAACATATGGAAGTTCGCTGCGTAGCTGACAGCGATAAAACAACAGTCCTACAGCTAAAAACAATCTAAATTGCATATTATGAGGTACCTTTTCTGGGCGTTATAGAGCTACACTTTTTGTCGACAAGCCACCTTTTCAGCACGTGACACTTTGATACTGGTGGATTTACACCACAAATTGAGTGTTTTCTTCAACTGCATCAAGCAGAGACGGTGCTTAGGTAGATAGACGCAATCTGTGTGATCATTTCGTGCGCCTCAGACTAGTTTCACCAATCAATCAGACAATATGTCTTTTATTGCTTATATGTAAGTATTTCCTTGAAAGTATATAACAGTTAAGTGCGACGTCGTGTCGCATAGCCCGAATGAGACTGCGTCTACTGTGATTGGTTGTGGCCCAGTTGAACCCAACCCACGAGCAACAAAGCTCGCGGCAGTAAACACATCTCATGGAGAGGTCTTGGTGCCTGTGCAGTAAGTGCAGAGTAAACCCGACCAGTGCCCAGAAACTATGAGTGTGAACTATGTTCAGAAATAATTAGTGTGGTTTTATGTTCAGAAGCTATGAGTGTGAGCTATGTCCAGAAACTATTAATGTAAACTATGTTTAAAATTTTCAGTGTGATTTATGTTCAGGAACTATTAGTGTGCACTATGTTTATTAGTGTGAACTAAATCCAGAAACTATGAATGTGAACTCTGCTCGAGTGCCCCACACACATTGTTCGCAAATATTCCCAGAAGGGTTCGCAATGTGTATTACTGAGTAAGTGATCTCATCGGTATTGCAGTACTTGGTATTGCATATTTATGAAATAAGTCATATCCAAGCTGGCCAGTGACACAAACACGCCCTTTTTCCTTTCTTGGCATCTACTTCACGCCATACCCTTCGCCGCGCACTATGAATTCGCACATCACACATCTCTTGTCTCTGCTGTGGTGCTTCCATATTTACGTGTTTATACACAAACGCAGACATATTTGAACGGCCCTTACTGAGATTTTATAGTGGTGGACGGGGTCAACAATGCAGTTCTCGTGCCTAGTATAAGAATGCCGTCTCAGTCAACAGACACGTATAGGTGACACTCGCACGTTTTGTATCACACTCTCGCACGTCTTGTATCACACTCTTGCACGTTTTGTATCACGCGCCCTTCTAGCAAGGCAGAGCTATGCATATACTATATCTACCTACCCTAGCTCATGCATCGAATACCACACGTGGGTGCAGTGGTAAATCTAGCTTACCCTTCCGCTTAGCTCTACCCGGGACTGCCTTTTTTGTTGCAGCGGCATCTTTCACCTTTAGTGATTAGTAAATATTAGTCTTCGGCTTCTAGAAAATGTGTTGATGCTCCCTACCTGATATCGTATTTTCAAAGCCAAATATCAGGTAGCATCTACTTCGCTTAGGAAGTATCCACTTCAATATTACACACTACATTAGGATGCGGAGAAGGCGTACACTAGCCCCGTATATGCTTATTCTCGGAGGCACATCCTACGTCCAATTAAAATTCATATCGTACCTTCTTGGTCTTCGTCGCCGGTGTATCATTCTTTTTGTGTTCGAGTTTTTGGTTAGCCTTGGCATGTTTGCTGTCCGCCTTCTTATTAGGCTTTTGGTTGGCTCTCTTGGATGTCTCTTTGGGCTTGTCCTTCAGATCTGCGTCACTCGCTTTGCGCTTGCCTTTCTTGGCCACTGCCTCATCTGCGCACACAATGTTCGAAGGTGTCATAAATGATCTCCAAAGCAGTCCGAATGCGAAACGCAAAACTTTTACATCCTCCACAGAGGTTGCACTGGACCGGTGAATGCGAGCATTATGTCGACATCCCAGTCAAAGAATCGAGCTTAAGTGAATAAGTGAATGAAAACTCGTTGAGACATATCAACAAGGATACAACTGAGTGCCTATGCGTAAATGTCGTACAGTGCAATTAAACCCTTATATTCACTTTTTACCACCAAATCGGGACACAAATCGCCTCTACACACCTCCCTTCTGCTCGGTCTGATGCGTGTTGTGAACAGCCCCCATCATCTCAATGGTCTGTTGTCGCTTGCCATCGGGCAATTGGGCCATGCCAGGACAATCTTCAAAACTTTCATACAGTTCGAGAAGATTGCTCATTTGCTGTTGAGTAATGCAGTTGAGGCACCTAGGATGGGATGGAGCGCATGAGCAACGACCATTGCGGACAGACAGCTCTCTTGTGATGCGATTGAGCCATGTACAAACTAGCTACAGAAGACAGGGTAATGGACTGGTAAAGTACTGCTTTACATAATCATCAGATGTCAATATCAAATTGAGTGGGGAGCGCACACGCCAGTGAACTGCATATACATGTATATATGTATATATATATATATATATATATATATATATATATATATATATATATATATATGCGGCCGATCTCCAACTCCGAAACCAAGCATATATGTTCTGTACGTACATGCTACTGTATAGCACTCACCGATAGAAATAGCTGCCGTGATTAACGGCTTCCGTGGACGTGCAATAACGGACGCTGTCTGCCGCAATTGTTTCCTTGCATTGTCCCTTACATTTGCTTCTACTGGTGCGTGCAAGCTCAACCGCGCTTCGAAGACCGTTGCGATACGGAACGTCTTTGATATCGAATCCGCCAGAGGCCAGCATAGTCGCGTGTAACTCTGTTCTCGATTCGTATGTGGCAAAAGAGTGAAGAACACTTGCAGTTGCTTTTTTATATATATATATATATATATATATATATATATATATATATATATATATATATATATATATATATATATATATATATATATATATATATATATATATATATATATATATATATATATATATATATATATATATATTCACATATATAGGTTATATATATTATATTGTATTATATTATATTAAATTATATATATATATATATATATGTGTGTGTGTGTATTATATATATATTAGCGAGATCATACTGCCGGCTTTGCTGCTGTTTCGTGGAATTTCATATTTATAATTGCGGGGCTGCGAGGGTTCCCGGTGATGTGACGCCATGTACAACTTAAACTACGTTTGTATTTCAAAACCGGAAAAAGTGCTCGGCATCAATCAATTGTAATGAGAGTGTTATCGTTGCTCACTCGATGGTCGTAACGTGTGCCCAAAAGTTCTGAAAATGTCGTCATGTTGAGAAAAATTATCCTGATTGACACAATTATTTTATGATCCAACAATCGCCATTTTATGGGCCACTTCTGATGGATGACGTCGAACACTCACAGGTTAGCTGACGTATTGGCCCTGGTTGGATGCTTGAATGTACGCATTATCGGCAGCGCTGGAAAGACATGATGACTTTATGAGGAAAAGGGTATCCTTGATCAAGCGTGTATTTGCGCGCACACTTGTATTTGCATGCGAAACAGACCCATCAGGCTATCCACGCGTATAGACATCTATCACATTGACTTTCAAAAAGTGTATGTTTGTCGTACTGAAACACAACCTCTTAGAAAGTAACCAGTATCAGCACCCTAATGTACCTTCGTGTGAACTTATGACAAGTGAACCTATTGATGTTTTATAGGAAGAATAATAATAAAATATTTAACCCACTGAAGCAACCATGATCTTCAATAGATTAAATGGGTAGATGCATATGCAACCTTTAACGGTGCTGCATTACAGCTAGATGGCTATGACGTTGGTATCAAATAGAGCAATGACAACGAATGGTCACAGCGGAGCGGTGGAGTCTTGCAACATAATATGTGTCGAAATTTACGTATGAGCGTAGCCTTCCGGAGAAATCAAACTGGACCAGCTTATCACATCGCGCTATTATACGGTATCGATAATGGAATAATCATCGCATGAGTACAGCAGTGTCTATCACAGGACATACTTGCTTCTTTCTCTGCATTTTTATTCGTTCATTTGTACACGCTATTTACAAAACGCAAAGGCTAAAACAATCTGAAGTTCTGATATCACTGCAGGAGTGCAGGCTTGCAAGAACAGTGGGTCACGCATCTAGGCAGTAGGCGGCTTTATTGATATCAGTGAGAGAACCCCTGAAGAAAAATTACTTTATTTACATATGTACAAATTATATTTCACATGCGTACAGTATGTATGTTGCCTTAAGAAGTTCAAGAACACGCATACCTACGTAAATTTAAAACTAAATAAATTTCTAAGAGCAAGTTGTACATATATAAAAAATAAAAGTCAAAAGACCAGTGGATCACAAAGACACAAACGATAATATTCTGATTGGATATCACTCTTGCTATTTCTACAGGGTGCCGCGTGAGGGTTTGGAACCAATGGACCAATTAAAACCCCCTATTCTTCGAAATGATTTGTAATTTCAGATTTACTGATAACATTTTATGATTTTAGTTTTTACAGACCCATCGCTCCAGCGGTCTCAGATGTGATATATATCGTATTTGGTTTCTCATCCTCCATGATGGTCATAAAAAATTTACAGATGAAGTCAAAAGCGCTTCTATTTTAAAACATCTGTGTATTTATAAACAAACAAACAGCTGGCTGCTGAGGGTTTTTGTACACAGTGACCAGGGTATATATGAACTCGCTATTGACCTGGAAAATATATCGTTATATATATTGAGCTTCTACATTCACGAACAATAGACATACACATAACCGCTATATACGATCGTGCACAAACACGCACAAAACACAGCTCTTGCCCTGCCATAAGTACAACTACTCTTAGTACTGTACGACCATGAACAAGCTTAAGGAATATGATGATATCCCCACTGAAAAATTGAAAAACAAGATGTCCGCAGCATCGGAAGACCGCTTCAAAGATAGTTTAAAAGGTAAGAAATCGTTAGAGGATAGACATATTACAAGATCGTCCGCAGACGATTCGGCGCTTTTTGGGGCCAACCTTGTGCCCTTGTCTGCGTTCTCTTGTGATGGACAAACCATACAACGTCGAGCAGCATCAGCTCACGCTGGCAAAACTACATTATATAAGCTCGCAAAAGACGTATCAACTCCTACCGCCACCGCGCCAAAGAAGCGCAGGCGATGGAGTTTCAGTAACATATTCAAGCTCAAGTCGAGTTCCAAAAACAAACATACTGGTCAACACTCAGAGACACAGACAATGAGTACATCAGAGAAGCTTAAAGATAATACTCCTATGGATGGAAGTGATCCTCTAGCGCTGACGTACCAGCTACACAACTCGAAGAAAAAGTACGCGGCGCAAGCTCGCACGGCAGACAGCGATTGCAAATCCGAAGATCCAGTAGGCAGAATGGTGCGAACAAAGTCCAGCGGACAATTGCCTAAGGAATATTCCCGACCGATTTCGACTGTAGGTCCACTCAAAAGTGTTGCTAGCCCCGCTGTCAGTGGAACATCGAGTGCCATTTCCTCAACAGGACTTAGATCCTCTCTCAGGTTTGCCTCGAGAGACTCGTTGTCGTTTGATAAGAACTGGCTGATGACTACCCCCACAGCATCTCGATCAACCGATTCTATTGCTACCGTACCCAACTGTAGACTCTCGCCTTTGCGTATCGACACTGAAAAGCCTGAGTGCGGTTCACAAATGGCGTCTGCGCCGATGGGCCAGCTCAAGTCATGCCTCAAGACACCTGCCAAAGGGAAGCATAGTGTGGTTAGTGGTCTGGTAAGTCCTAGACTGCCGATATCTAGCTCTGTTATCCCCCGCAGAGTATCGCAGGTGGCATCTATGTCCCCGTCCTCGACAATATTCTCTTGCAGACCGGGCTCGCTCAAGCATTCGCTATCGCAAGCGAGCAAGATGTCCGGCCCAATAACTACACAGTTTGACTTCGACAATCGTCCTGGTAGTAGCCGGCGACAAGCCACATGGTCAGTACATAGGCGAGTGCCACAGGAGGACAAACAACAACGCCGAGATTCCGATTCCGATGATAGCTCGGCGACCACACGTAATTCGTATGTGCTAAGCTATGCTTCCCTCTCATGCGAGAGTATGTACTCCTCCAGGACTACAACCCCGGAAATCGCCACGGACAGCACAGCGTCGGCAGGTGTATTCCATGTGTACTCGCCAGCGTGCTCACCAAGCAATGCATCGCACGAGCCTAGCCTGCAAGCATCGAGCACGCAAGACGAGGTTTGCCATAACTTATCCGATACCTGCACACGCGTGGAAGCGGGTGGCCCTCAATCGCCCGACATAGCCCGTCCGCGCCACAACTCACAGCCCCCGCAGTTGAATGTGACCAAGTTTGCCGGAACAGCCGATGTGCCCTCGGGCTCACCTCGTGCGGTTACCTACATAGGCAGGGGCGCGGGCCATGGCCGACCATACTCCAGATCAATGTCGCTGGAACCGAGTCTGAACATCAGCAGTCCGCACCCAAACTCGCGCATTGCGGGTCTGCTGGGGACCCCGCGCTACATCTCTGGGCCATGTACGCCTACACAGCTGCTGGTGCCAACTCAGCTGTATCAGTACCCCACATACACCAGAGCCGAGTCATGCGGCCGCAAGATGAGGAGGGGCTCGGCACCTTCGCCTGTGAGGCAGATGGGGTCGTCCATACAGCAACGGGCCAAGTCCATCCGCAAGACCATCTCTAACAACACCAGCACAGTCAAGCACTCTGTGTCTGGCCGAGGCAAGTCAACGAGCCTGTCCAGTACACCGGTTATGACGCGGGGAGTTGCGGCGCGGACTGAAATGAACACGTGGTGTGCCCATGACGTCGTGAAGGCGCGTAGTGCTGAGTCTACCAGGCGAGCCACCTTTAGCACCAAGGCGATCGTCACGCCCACCTTTTCGCATCAGGCGTATGATCGGTCAGGCTGTGTTGTAGTTGCCGGAGGGCTGAGCAAGGAGGATGTAATACAGATCTACACGGATCTGATGAGCTACAAGCTATCCGAGATGGAGGTCCACGAAGACTCGGTCAAAAACATCAATACCAACATGGCCAACATGGCGCAGATGGAGGCGCAGACGCGCACAGACATAGTGGATGCGATAGTCGAACGACACCTTAAGGCCGAGCGCCAGGGGTTGGTGCAGACGAGCAAG
Source organism: Sphaeroforma sirkka (assembly GCA_001586965.3). Taxonomy (NCBI): domain Eukaryota; class Ichthyosporea; order Ichthyophonida; genus Sphaeroforma; species Sphaeroforma sirkka. The sequence goes on along the minus strand of LUCW03001082.1, from coordinate 2,955 downwards.
CACCCTCGGCACGTGGGAGAGGAAGCAGACAAACAGAGCGATGAGATTGTACTTAGCACAGCGGCACTTACAGCCAGTGACAGTGACAGCGCGCACTGTCCCGACAGTCCCGTCCACAGTGACACACCGTGTCCGCCCGAGAGTGCGTGTGATGCGTTAGTCGGGGTGACAGAAGCAAGCAGGGATAGCTCGTTCAGAGACTGCAGCGTGATGGATAGAGTGCTAATGGTGAACCCAGGAATGACGTACAGAAGTGCACCCGCTTTCAGTGACAGTTCGATGGCGGCGTTGCGGAGAGGCCGAGAGAAGATGCTCAGCCAGTTAGAGCGCGGCGATACCAAGTCGTTGCTGCAAATACAGGATGGTAAGGACAAATCGGGTGGTGTACTGCGCAGTCTACGGATAATAGGGCCCAAAGTGGTTTGAATTGTAGCCAGTTAGGTGGCTGAAAGTAAGCACATAGACAGAAACGAGTAGAAGAATAGAAGTAGTTAGACAGATAAGTACGAATATGTACGCAAGTGTACGAATATGTACGTAATTGATATAGTGCCAAGCATGAGAGTGCAGCACAGCGGTGACGAATTATAGATGGCGTGCAAATGCCAAAATACGACGCATGGACAAACATAGTAATCAGAACAACAATAAAGTCAGTTCGTAACAATAGTATGGTGTGTAGGAGACTATAGAAAGTTATATCCATCAAGAAAAAGAGCTTCACAAGAAAAAAAATTGGTAAGATAGTTATCAAACGCTGAAGGAGAACATATACTTCAGCGCAATGTAATATATGTATCAATGTCTGACAAACGCAACATTTTCATACACAAATCTACTATACTGTTTGACGGGCACGTCATATTTCTATAAATATATATATATACATGTTTGTATTTTTATTTCTTCGCACGCAGAGAATTGGCTTTTTTTATCGCAGCCTTTCTCCTCGATTTCCAGTAGGCTTTCTGCATCGGGTCATCTTTGCCGGCATCTGCACAACCGGATTGAAGAAATGATATTAGATGATTGCGATTGTGACCTGGTTCATAGCGTAATCAGAGGCTGGATTAGACCTTAAGACTGCTCTCTGGTTTTGGTGTAATTTCGGGTGCTGTATTGGCAATTGGGTCTGGATTGGAACTTATAGACAAATGTCCACTGGCTTTTGATGTAATATCGGGTGCTACATTAGTAACTGGGTCACATCTCCCGACCACATTGTGACTAGCTTCTGCGCCACTAACCAAATGGGGCTGTAGATACGGACAAGAGATGGTGTACAACCAAGCCGTGGGGAGGAGCAGCCATGCACAGGCTATGTAGCTAGTACACGATGCATACGCAACAGTGCCGAACTACCCGAAGCCTTAGAGACGGAGACCCCCCAGCCACAATACGAAAGTCATAGACATCAACTGTTCGAAAGCGTGTCTCGCTCGCCCCCCCACCTTTGATATATCCTACAACCCCGTACATGGCGCTATCGGGAAAGATACAAGTCGCCTGTGTCGATTACAAGACCATTGACACGTCTCGATGGATCACCCGAACGTTCCCATGGCAACGGACCCGAGTAGGAGCAACAAGGATACTCCGTCAACACATGCCCTCCGCACTATTACTACTAGCAGTCTCGGTAATCGACGTAATATGGGCCAGTCACAAACCATGCCACCTACGCACTATGACAGGTGACATGCAGACATATGTACACAGCACGCACACATTCGGGGCTCCACAAATCAGACACTTCCTCTCAAGAAGTCTGTCCCGAAACCTCAGAGAGAAGTCTGCAAACAACGTCCAAGTGCACCATTTTCAGGACCCACTCTAATTCAGGGGAAACACCAACGTGTAGTAAACTCACCTCTAACACTCTTGTCCAGGAGACCGAAAAGCCATTCTGGGTATTCCGAGCTGGATAATGGCGGACAGGGCAGAATGGGTCCAAAGGGAAGAAAAGGGGTTAGTTCGGGGCAAGTCGCGTGTGGGGAATTGAGGAGACCTCAGGTTATATGAGCGCGGCAGGGGAGGGATACAAGCCGAGTCCGGGATATGCACGAAGCGAAAAAGGGCGTATATCAGGCGCACGTGCTGTTTTAGTTAGCATGTGTGGTGTGCACGGTACTAGTGTACTATGTAGTGCTGCTAGGCAACGGCGTAAGCCGCGAAATCACCCGTGCAAATGCATGACTAACATCGACACCAGCGCAGTGTTATTTGGAAACCAATGATAAATTCGTTATCCATAACTGATCTCAGCCAGAACTCTGCTTTTCAGCAGTGTGTCGATATACACAGTGTATATATACGCATCACACACGTTATTTGTGCTGAAGGGTGCATAACCTGCGGTACTTTTGTGTGCAGAGATTGATTCTAAGGACGCCCGGAATTAAACTACTAGGTAAACAAGCGGGGCGAGTATCTGTCTTAACACCCACTCGACGATACGTTCGATAGAACCCTCTAATCTCAAACCAAGTACATAGCAATCATCGCCAACTTTTTTGCACAGGAAAAAAACGGATACATGATAACAAGTGGTGCGGCTGGCCTGACTACCGGTATTTCGTACCAATCTAACTTCACCCGCACATACTCTGGTTTGATGGGAGGGTCCTCGCCCTGTGCGAGAATATTGGCACCCGCGCACACATCGGTTGGACCGGAACATTTCGCTAGAGACAAAAGCAGAGCTATGTATGAGAGACTGTTGAAGATGTCATGAGACGTATTCGCCTTCATTTGCATCGAGTGCAAAAGCCAGTGACCTAAAACCTAAAGCTTGATCCAATACGCTCGCCAAACTGGCCGAAACTTCACTGACCAAAATTCGTTTAACTCAGACCTGACCTTATATGGCACGTACCATTGGTCAATCTAACTAAATTTTCAGAAAAACAAACGTTACCAATCTAACTAGGTAAGGTACATCCGCTTAGTCCGCTT
>LUCW03001081.1:0-29252 GCA_001586965.3 Sphaeroforma sirkka | reverse complement strand
GACGCCACCACTGGCACTACAGGTACTGTACATACAAAAAATGAATGCTACATTACATATATGAATAGTGTTGATTGTTTTCAAAAAAAAAAAGGTAGGCTAGTTATTATGTTTAATTTATTTATGTTATTATTTTCAGAAGAAGGTTGTGAATTTGAGCCCTTTTGCGGGCTTTTAAAGTTTTTTTATTTATAGCCTCCTTGTACAATTTAGGAGGCTACAAACAATGTGTTTTTTTAAACGAAACAAAAATTGTATTGTGATCTCTTATGTCAATAAATAAATAGGTCTCTTAATATATATTTATTGCTGTTCTACAGGGGGGGATAGTGTGTGAAAATAAATAAATAGGTCTCTGTAAATAAATAAATAGGTCTCTTATATATATTTATTACTGTTCTACAGGGGGGGGGATAGTGTGATCTCTTCTGTAAATAAATAAATAGGTCTCTTGATATATATTTATTACTGTTCTACAGGGGGGGATAGTGTGATCTCTTATGTAAATAAATAAATAGGTCTCTTGATATATATTTATTGCTGTCTCTACAGGGGATAGTAGTGTGATCTCTTCTGTAAATAAATAAATAGGTCTCTTGATATATATTTATTTACTGTTCTACAGGAGGGGGATAGTGTGATCTCTTACGTAAATAAATAAATAGGTCTCTTGATATATATTTATTACTGTTCTACAGGGGGGGGATAGTGTGATCTCTTATGTAAATAAATAAATAGGTCTCTTGATATATTTATTTATTACTGTTCTACAGGGGGGGATAGTGTGATCTCTTATGTAAATAAATAAATAGGTCTCTTGATATATATTTTATTACTGTTCTACAGGGGATAGTGTGATCTCTTCTGTAAATAAATAAATAGGTCTCTTGATATATATTTATTACTGTTCTACAGGGGGGGGATAGTGTGATCTCTTATGTAAATAAATAAATAGGTCTCTTGATATATATTTATTACTGTTCTACAGGGGATAGTGTGATCTCTTTATGTAAATAAATAAATAGGTCTCTTGATATATTTTATTACTGTTCTCAGGGGGGGGATAGTGTGATCTCTTATGTAAATAAATAAATAGGTCTCTTGATATATATTTATTACTGTTCTACAGGGGGGGGATAGTGTGATCTCTTATGTAAATAAATAAATAGGTCTCTTGATATATATTTATTACTGTTCTACAGGGGGGGATAGTGTGATCTCTTCTGTAAATAAATAAATAGGTCTCTTGATATATATTTATTACTGTTCTACAGGGGGGGATAGTGTGATCTCTTATGTAAAATAAATAAATAGGTCTCTTGATATATATTTATTACTGTTCTACAGGGGGATAGTGTGATCTCTTGTATGTAAATAAATAAATAGTCTCTTGATATATATTTATTACTGTTCTACAGGGGGGGGGGATAGTGTGATCTCTTATGTAAATAAATAAATAGGTCTCTTGATATATATTTATTACTGTTCTACAGGGGGATAGTGTGATCTCTTATGGATATATATAGTGTGTGTGATCTCTTATGTAAATAAATAAATAGGTCTCTTGATATATATTTATTACTGTTCTACACAGGGGGGGATAGTGTGATCTCTTATGTAAATAAATAAATAGGTCTCTTGATATATATTTATTACTGTTCTCAGGGGGGGATAGTGTGATCTCTTATGTAAATAAATAAATAGGTCTCTTGATATATATTTATTACTGTTCTCACAGGGGGGGATAGTGTGATCTCTTATGTAAATAAATAAATAGGTCTCTTGATATATATTTATTACTGTTCTACAGGGGGGGGTGTGATAGTGTGATCTCTTATGTAAATAAATAAATAGGTCTCTTGATATATATTTATTACTGTTCTACAGGGGGGGATAGTGTGATCTCTTATGTAAATAAATAAATAGGTCTCTTGATATATATTTATTACTGTTCTACAGGGGGGGATAGTGTGATCTCTTCTGTAAATAAATAAATAGGTCTCTTGATATATATATTTATTACTGTTCTACAGGGGGGGATAGTGTGATCTCTTCTGTAAATAAATAAATAGGTCTCTTGATATATATTTATTACTGTTCTACAGGGGATAGTGTGATCTCTTATGTAAATAAAAATAAATAGGTCTCTTGATATATATTTATTACTGTTCTACAGGGGATAGTGTGATCTCTTATGTAAATAAATAAATAGGTCTCTTGATATATATTTTATTACTGTTCTACAGGGGGGGATAGTGTGATCTCTTGTGTAAATAAATAAATAGGTCTCTTGATATATATTTATTACTGTTCTACAGGGGGGGGGGATAGTGTGATCTCTTATGTAAATAAATAAATAGGTCTCTTGATATATATTTATTACTGTTCTACAGGGGGGGGATAGTGTGATCTCTTATGTAAATAAATAAATAGGTCTCTTGATATATATTTATTACTGTTCTACAGGGGGGGGGATAGTGTGATCTCTTCTGTAAATAAATAAATAAATAGGTCTCTTGATATATATTTATTACTGTTCTACAGGGGGGGGGGGAGTGTGATCTCTTATGTAAATAAATAAATAGGTCTCTTGATATATATTTATTACTGTTCTACAGGGGGGGGATAGTGTGATCTCTTATGTAAAATAAATAAATAGGTCTCTTGATATATATTTATTACTGTTCTACAGGGGATAGTGTGATCTCTTATGTAAATAAATAAATAGGTCTCTTGATATATATTTATTACTGTTCTACAGGGGGGGGATAGTGTGATCTCTTATGTAAATAAATAAATAGGTCTCTTGATATATATTTATTACTGTTCTACAGGGGGGGATGTGATGTGATCTCTTGTGTAAAAAAAATAAATAGGTCTCTTGATATATATTTATTACTGTTCTACAGGGGGGATAGTGTGATCTCTTATGTAAATAAATAAATAGGTCTCTTGATATATATTTATTACTGTTCTACAGGGGGGGGGGGAGTGTGATCTCTTATGTAAATAAATAAATAGGTCTCTTGATATATATTTATTACTGTTCTACAGGGGGGGATAGTGTGATCTCTTATGTAAAATAAATAAATAGGTCTCTTGATATATATTTATTACTGTTCTTCAGGGGGATAGTGTGATCTCTTATGTAAATAAATAAATAGGTCTCTTGATATATATTTATTACTGTTCTACAGGGGGGGGGTAGTGTGATCTCTTCTGTAAATAAATAAATAGGTCTCTTGATATATATTTATTACTGTTCTACAGGGGATAGTGTGATCTCTTCTGTAAATAAATAAATAGGTCTCTTGATATATATTTATTACTGTTCTACAGGGGATAGTGTGATCTCTTCTGTAAATAAATAAATAGGTCTCTTGATATATATTTATTACTGTTCTACAGGGGGGGGATAGTGTGATCTCTCTTATGTAAATAAATAAATAGGTCTCTTGATATATATTTATTACTGTTCTACAGGGGATAGTGGATAGTGTGATCTCTTCTGTAAATAAATAAATAGGTCTCTTGATATATATTTATTACTGTTCTACAGGGGGGGATAGTGTGATCTCTTATGTAAATAAATAAATAGGTCTCTTGATATATATTTATTACTGTTCTACAGGGGGGGGGATAGTGTGATCTCTTATGTAAATAAATAAATAGGTCTCTTGATATATATTTATTACTGTTCTACAGGGGGGATAGTGTGATCTCTTATGTAAATAAATAAATAGGTCTCTTGATATAGGTCTCTTGAAATAAATAAATTATATATTTATTACTGTTCTACAGGGGGGGATAGTGTGATCTCTTATGTAAATAAATAAATAGGTCTCTTGATATATATTTATTACTGTTCTACAGGGGGGATAGTGTGATCTCTTCTCTCTTGTAAATAAATAAATAGGTCTCTTGATATATATTTATTACTGTTCTACAGGGGGGGGATAGTGTGATCTCTTATGTAAATAAATAAATAGGTCTCTTGATATATATTTATTACTGTTCTACAGGGGATAGTGTGATCTCTTATGTAAATAAATAAATAAATAGTCTCTTGATATATATTTATTACTGTTCTCACAGGGGGGGGGATAGTGTGATCTCTTATGTAAATAAATAAATAGGTCTCTTGATATATATTTATTACTGTTCTACAGGGGGGATAGTGTGATCTCTTATGTAAATAAATAAATAGGTCTCTTGATATATATTTATTACTGTTCTACAGGGGATAGTGTGATCTCTTATGTAAATAAATAAATAGGTCTCTTGATATATATTTATTACTGTTCTACAGGGGGGGATAGTGTGATCTCTTATGTAAATAAATAAATAGGTCTCTTGATATATATTTATTTACTGTTCTACAGGGGGGGGGGAGTGTGATCTCTTATGTAAATAAATAAATAGGTCTCTTGATATATATTTATTACTGTTCTACAGGGGATAGTGTGATCTCTTATGTAAATAAATAAATAGGTCTCTTGATATATATTTATTACTGTTCTACAGGGGGGGATAGTGTGATCTCTTATGTAAATAAATAAATACTGTCTCTTGATATATATTTATTACTGTTTATTACTGTTCTCTACAGGGGGGGGATAGTGTGATCTCTTATGTAAATAAATAAATAGGTCTCTTGATATATATTTATTACTGTTCTACAGGGGGGGATAGTGTGATCTCTTATGTAAATAAATAAATAGGTCTCTTGATATATATTTATTACTGTTCTACAGGGGGGTGTGATCTCTGTGTAAATAAATAAATAGGTCCTTGAATAAATAAATAGGTCTCTTGATATATATAAATATCTTGATATATATTATTACTGTTCTCACAGGGGATAGTGTGATCTCTCTGTAAAATAAATAAATAGGGTCTCTTGATATATATTTATTGTTGTTCTACAGGGGGGGATAGTAGTGTGATCTCTTATGTAAATAAATAAATAGGTCTCTTGATATATATTTATTACTGTTCTACAGGGGGGGGGATAGTGTGATCTCTTCTGTAAATAAATAAATAGGTCTCTTGATATATATTTATTACTGTTCTACAGGGGGGGGATAGTGTGATAGTGTGATCTCTTGTAAATAAATAAATAGGTCTCTTGATATATATTTATTACTGTTCTCTACAGGGGGGGATAGTGTGATCTCTTATGTAAATAAATAAATAGGTCTCTTGATATATATTTATTACTGTTCTACAGGGGGGTAATAGTGTGATCTCTTCTGTAAATAAATAAATAAATAGGTCTCTTGATATATATTTATTACTGTTCTCTACAGGGGGGATAGTGTGATCTCTTCTGTAAATAAATAAATAGGTCTCTTGATATATATTTTATTACTGTTCTACAGGGGGGAAGTGTGATCTCTTATGTAAATAAATAAATAGGTCTCTTGATATATATTTATTACTGTTCTACAGGGGGGATAGTGTGATCTCTTATGTAAATAAATAAATAGGTCTCTTGATATATATTTATTACTGTTCTACAGGGGGGATAGTGTGATCTCTTATGTAAATAAATAAATAGGTCTCTTGATATATATTTATTACTGTTCTACAGGGGGGATAGTGTAGTCTCTTCTCTATGTAAATAAATAAATAAATAAATAGGTCTCTTGATATATATTTATTACTGTTCTACAGGGGGGGAGTGTGATCTCTTATGTAAATAAATAAATAGGTCTCTTGATATATATTTATTACTGTTCTACAGGGGGGGATAGTGTGATCTCTTATGTAAAAATAAATAAATAGGTCTCTTGATATATATTTATTACTGTTCTACAGGGGGGGGGATAGTAGTGTGATCTCTTATGTAAATAAATAAATAGGTCTCTTGATATATATTTATTACTGTTGTTCTACAGGGGGGGATAGTGTGATCTCTTATGTAAATAAATAAATAGGTCTCTTGATATATATTTATTACTGTTCTACAGGGGGGGGATAGTGTGATCTCTTATGTAAATAAATAAATAGGTCTCTTGATATATATTTATTACTGTTCTACAGGGGGGGGGTGATCTCTTATCTCTTGATAAATAAATAAATAGGTCTCTTGATATATATTTGATTATATTTGTTACTGTTCTACAGGGGGATAGTGTGATCTCTTATGTAAATAAATAAATAGGTCTCTTGATATATATTTATTACTGTTCTACAGGGGGGGATAGTGTGATCTCTTATGTAAATAAATAAATAGGTCTCTTGATATATATTTTATTACTGTTCTACAGGGGGGGGATAGTGTGATCTCTTCTGTAAATAAATAAATAAATCTCTTGATGATATATATTTATTACTGTTCTACAGGGGGGGGAGTGTGTGATCTCTTCTGTAAATAAATAAATAGGTCTCTTGATATATATTTATTACTGTTCTACAGGGGGGGGGATAGTGTGATCTCTTATGTAAATAAATAAATAGGTCTCTTGATATATATTTATTACTGTTCTACAGGGGGGGGAGTAGTGTGATCTTATGTAAAAAAAATAAATAGGTCTCTTGATATATATTTATTACTGTTCTACAGGGGGGGGGGATAGTGTGATCTCTTATGTAAAATAAATAAATAGGTCTCTTGATATATATTTATTACTGTTCTACAGGGGGGGGGAGTGTGTGATCTCTTATGTAAATAAATAAATAGGTCTCTTGATATATATTTATTACTGTTCTACAGGGGGATAGTGTGATCTCTTGTAAAAATAAATAAATAGGTCTCTTGATATATATTTATTACTGTTCTACAGGGGGGGATAGTGTGATCTCTCTCTGTAAATAAATAAATAGGTCTCTTGATATATATTTTATTTGTTATATTAGGGGATGTTCTGTAGGGGGGAGTGTGATCTCTTCTGTAAATGTAAATAGTGTGATCTCTTATGTAAATAAATAAATAAAGGGTCTCTTGATATATATTTATTACTGTTCTACAGGGGGGGATAGTGTGATCTCTTCTGTAAATAAATAAATAGGTCTCTTGATATATATTTATTACTGTTCTACAGGGGGGGGATAGTGTGATCTCTTATGTAAATAAATAAATAGGTCTCTTGATATATATTTATTACTGTTCTACACAGGGGGGGGATAGTGTGATCTCTTATGTAAATAAATAAATAGGTCTCTTGATATATATTTATCTCTGTTCTACACAGGGGGATAGTGTGTCTCTCTTATGTAAATAAATAAATAGGTCTCTTGATATATATTTATTACTGTTCTACACAGGGGGGAGTGTGATCTCTTCTGTAAATAAATAAATAGGTCTCTTGATATATATTTATTACTGTTCTACAGGGGGGGGGATAGTGTGATCTCTTATGTAAATAAATAAATAGGTCTCTTGATATATATTTATTACTGTTCTACAGGGGGGGGATAGTGTGATCTCTTATGTAAATAAATAAATAGGTCTCTTGATATATATTTATTACTGTGTTCTACAGGGGGGGATAGTGTGATCTCTTATGTAAATAAATAAATAGGTCTCTTGATATATATTTATTACTGTTCTACAGGGGGGGATAGTGTGATCTCTTATGTAAATAAATAAATAGGTCTCTTGATATATATTTATTACTGTTCTCTACAGGGGGGGGGATAGTGTGATCTCTTATGTAAATAAATAAATAGGTCTCTTGATATATATTTATTACTGTTCTACAGGGGGGGGGATAGTGTGATCTCTTATGTAAATAAATAAATAGGTCTCTTGATATATATTTATTACTGTTCTACAGGGGGATAGTGTGATCTCTTATGTAAATAAATAAATAGGTCTCTTGATATATATTTATTACTGTTCTACAGGGGGGGTAGTGATCTCTGTGATCTCTTATATATATTTATTACTGTCTCTACAGGGGATAGTGTGATCTCTTCTGTAAATAAATAAATAGGTCTCTTGATATATATTTATTACTGTTCTACAGGGGGGGGGTGTGTGTGATCTCTTATGTAAATAAATAAATAGGTCTCTTGATATATATTTATTACTGTTCTACAGGGGGGGGATAGTGTGATCTCTTCTGTGTAAATAAATAATAGGTCTCTTGATATATATTTATTACTGTTCTACAGGGGGGGGTGTGTGATCTCTTATGTAAATAAATAAATAGGTCTCTTGATATATATTTATTACTGTTCTACAGGGGGGGGATAGTGTGATCTCTTATGTAAATAAATAAATAGGTCTCTTGATATATATTTATTACTGTTCTACAGGGGGGGGATAGTGTGTGATCTCTTGTATGTAAATAAATAAATAGGTCTCTTGATATATATTTTTATTACTGTTCTACAGGGGGGGGGATAGTGTGATCTCTTATGTAAATAAATAAATAGGTCTCTTGATATATATTTATTACTGTTCTACAGGGGGGATAGTGTGATCTCTTGTAAATATAATAGGTCTCTTTGATATATTTTTTCTGTTCTACAGGGGGGGGATAGTGTGATCTCTTATGTAAATAAATAAATAGGTCTCTTGATATATATTTATTACTGTTCTACACGGGATAGTGTGATCTCTTCTGTAAATAAATAAATAGGTCTCTTGATATATATTTATTACTGTTCTACAGGGGGGGAGTAGTGTGATCTCTTCTGTAAATAAATAAATAGGTCTCTTGATATATATTTATTACTGTTCTACAGGGGGGGGGGGAGTGTGATCTCTTATGTAAATAAATAAATAGGTCTCTTGATATATATTTATTACTGTTCTACAGGGGGGATAGTGTGATCTCTTATGTAAATAAAAATAAATAGGTCTCTTGATATATATTTATTACTGTTCTACAGGGGATAGTGTGTGATCTCTTCTGTAAATAAATAAATAGGTCTCTTGATATATATTTATTACTGTTCTACAGGGGGGGGGGGATAGTGTGATCTCTTATGTAAATAAATAAATAGGTCTCTTGATATATATATTATTTCCATTGTGATGTTCTACAGGGGGGATAGTGTGATCTCTTATGTAAATAAATAAATAGGTCTCTTGATATATATTTATTACTGTTCTACACAGGGGGGATAGTGTGATCTCTTATGTAAATAAATAAATAGGTCTCTTGATATATATTTATTACTGTTCTACAGGGGGGGATAGTGTGATCTCTTATGTAAATAAATAAATAGGTCTCTCTTGATATATATTTATTACTGTTCTACAGGGGGGGGATAGTGTGATCTCTTATGTAAATAAATAAATAGGTCTCTTGATATATATTTATTACTGTTCTACAGGGGGGGATAGTGTGATCTCTTATGTAAATAAATAAATAGGTCTCTTGATATATATTTATTACTGTTCTACAGGGGGGGGATAGTGTGATCTCTTCTGTAAATAAATAAATAGGTCTCTTGATATATATTTATTACTGTTCTGGGGGGGTAGTGTGATCTCTTATGTAAATAAATAAATAGGTCTCTTGATATATATTTATTACTGTTCTACAGGGGGGGGGATAGTGTGATCTCTTATGTAAATAAATAAATAGGTCTCTTGATATATATTTGGTACTGTTCTACAGGGGGTAGTGTGATCTCTTCTGTAAATAAATAAATAGGTCTCTTGATATATATTTAGTACTGTTCTACAGGGGGGGGTAGTGTGATCTCTTCTGTAAATAAATAAATAGGTCTCTTGATATATATTTATTACTGTTCTGTTCTACAGGGGGATAGTGTGATCTCTTCTGTAAATAAATAAATAGGTCTCTTGATATATATTTATTACTGTTCTACAGGGGGGGATAGTGTGATCTCTTATGTAAATAAATAAATAGGTCTCTTGATATATATTTATTACTGTTCTACAGGGGGGATAGTGTGATCTCTTCTGTAAATAAATAAATAGGTCTCTTGATATATATTTATTACTGTTCTACAGGGGGGGATAGTGTGATCTCTTATGTAAATAAATAAATAGGTCTCTTGATATATATTTATTACTGTTCTCTACAGGGGGGGATAGTGTGATCTCTTATGTAAATAAATAAATAGGTCTCTTGATATATATTTATTACTGTTCTACAGGGGGGATAGTGTGATCTCTTATGTAAAAAAAATAGGTCTCTTGATATATTTCTTGATGTTCTACATATATTATCTGTTAAACAAATAAATAGGTCTCTGATATATATTTATACTGTCTCTACAGGGGATAGTGTGATCTCTTATGTAAATAAATAAATAGGTCTCTTGATATATATTTATTACTGTTCTACAGGGGGGGATAGTGTGATCTCTTATGTAAATAAATAAATAGGTCTCTCTTGATATATATTTATTACTGTTCTACAGGGGGGGGGGATAGTGTGATCTCTTATGTAAATAAATAAATAGGTCTCTTGATATATATTTATTACTGTTCTACAGGGGGGGGATAGTGTGATCTCTTCTGTAAATAAATAAATAGGTCTCTTGATATATATTTATTACTGTTCTACAGGGGGGGGGGGAGTGTGATCTCTTATGTAAATAAATAAATAGGTCTCTTGATATATATTTATTACTGTTCTACAGGGGATAGTGTGATCTCTTATGTAAAAAAAATAAATAGGTCTCTTGATATATATTTATTACTGTTCTACAGGGGGGGATAGTGTGATCTCTTGTAAATAAATAAATAAATAGGTCTCTTGATATATATATTATTACTGTTCTACAGGGGGGGATAGTGTGATCTCTTGTAAATAAATAAATAGGTCTCTTGATATATATTTATTACTGTTCTACACAGGGGGGGGATAGTGTGATCTCTTATGTAAATAAATAAATAGGTCTCTTGATATATATTTATTACTGTTCTACACAGGGGGATATAGTGTGATCTCTTATGTAAATAAATAATATATTTATCTCTCTACATATATCTTGTAAATAAATAAATAGTCTCTTGATATATACACACTGGGGGGGGATAGTGTGATCTCTTATGTAAATAAATAAATAGGTCTCTTGATATATATTTATTACTGTTCTACAGGGGATAGTGTGATCTCTTATGTAAATAAATAAATAGGTCTCTTGATATATATTTATTACTGTTCTACAGGGGGGGGGATAGTGTGATCTCTTATGTAAATAAATAAATAGGTCTCTTGATATATATTTATTACTGTTCTACAGGGGGGGGATAGTGTGATCTCTTATGTAAATAAATAAATAGGTCTCTTGATATATATTTATTACTGTTCTACAGGGGGGATAGTAGTGTGATCTCTTATGTAAATAAATAAATAGGTCTCTTGATATATATTTATTACTGTTCTACAGGGGGGATAGTGTGATCTCTTCTGTAAATAAATAAATAGGTCTCTTGATATATATTTATTACTGTTCTACACAGGGGGGATATAGTGTGATCTCTTATGTAAATAAATAAATAGGTCTCTTGATATATATTTATTACTGTCTCTAGTGTGATCTCTTATGTAAATAAATAAAATAGGTCTCTTGATATATATTTATTACTGTTCTACAGGGGGGGGGGATAGTGTGATCTCTTATGTAAATAATAAATAGGTCTCTTGATATATATTTATTACTGTTCTACAGGGGGGGGGATAGTGTGATCTCTTATGTAAATAAATAAATAGGTCTCTTGATATATATTTATTACTGTTCTACAGGGGGGGGTAGTGATGATCTTCTTATGTAAATAAATAAATAGGTCTCTTGATATATATTTATTACTGTTCTACAGGGGGGGATAGTGTGATCTCTTATGTAAATAAATAAATAGGTCTCTTGATATATATTTATTACTGTCTCTACAGGGGGGAGTGTGATCTCTCTTACAAATAAATAAAGTGTCTCTGATCTCTTATGTCTAAGGGGATAAATAAATAAATAAATAGGTCTCTTGATATATATTTATTACTGTTCTACAGGGGGGGGATAGTGTGATCTCTTATGTAAATAAATAATAGGTCTCTTGATATATATTTATTACTGTTCTCACAGGGGGGGGATAGTGTGATCTCTTATGTAAATAAATAAATAGGTCTCTTGATATATATTTATTACTGTTCTACAGGGGGTAGTGTGATCTCTTCTGTAAATAAATAAATAGGTCTCTTGATATATATTTATTACTGTTCTACAGGGGATAGTGTGATCTCTTATGTAAAATAAATAAATAGGTCTCTTGATATATATTTATTACTGTTCTACAGGGGGGGGGGGGATGATGTGATCTCTTATGTAAATAAATAAATAGGTCTCTTGATATATATTTATTACTGTTCTACAGGGGGGGGGATAGTGTGATCTCTTATGTAAATAAATAAATAGGTCTCTTGATATATATTTATTACTGTTCTACAGGGGATAGTGTGATCTCTTATGTAAATAAATAAATAGGTCTCTTGATATATATTTATTACTGTTCTCACAGGGGGGATAGTGTGATCTCTTCTCTTAAATAGGTCTCTTGATATATATTTATTACTGTCTCTTGATATAGTGTGATCTCTTATGTAAATAAATAAATAGGTCTCTTGATATATATTTATTACTGTTCTACAGGGGATAGTGTGATCTCTTTATGTAAATAAATAAATAGGTCTCTTGATATATATTTATTACTGTTCTACAGGGGGGGGGGGGTAGTGTGATCTCTTATGTAAATAAATAAATAGGTCTCTTGATATATATTTATTACTGTTCTACAGGGGGGGGGATAGTGTGATCTCTTATGTAAAAATAATAAATAGGTCTCTTGATATATATTTATTACTGTTCTACAGGGGGGTGTATGTGTGATCTCTTATGTAAATAAATAAATAAATAGGTCTCTTGATATATATTTATTACTGTTCTACAGGGGGGGATAGTGTGATCTCTTATGTAAATAAATAAATAGGTCTCTTGATATATATTTATTACTGTTCTACAGGGGATAGTGTGATCTCTTGTGATGTAAATAAATAAATAGGTCTCTTGATATATATTTATTACTGTTCTACAGGGGGGGGATAGTGTGATCTCTTATGTAAATAAATAAATAGGTCTCTTGATATATATATATATATATTACTGTTCTACACAGGGGGGGATAGTGTGATCTCTTCTGTAAATAAATAAATAGGTCTCTTGATATATATTTATTACTGTTCTACAGGGGGGGATAGTGTGATCTCTTCTGTAAATAAATAAATAGGTCTCTTGATATATATTTATTACTGTTCTACAGGGGGGGGGGGGGATAGTGTGATCTCTTCTGTAAAATAAATAAATAGGTCTCTTGATATATATTTATTACTGTTCTACACAGGGGATAGTGTGATCTCTTATGTAAATAAATAAATAGGTCTCTTGATATATATTTATTACTGTTCTACAGGGGGGGAGTGTGTGTGATCTCTTATGTAAATAAATAAATAGGTCTCTTGATATATATTTATTACTGTTCTACACAGGGGGGATAGTGTGATCTCTTATGTAAATAAAATAAATAGGTCTCTTGATATATATTTATTACTGTTCTCTAGGGGGGATAGTGTGATCTCTTATGTAAATAAATAAATAGGTCTCTTGATATATATTTATTATTACTGTTCTACAGGGGGGGATAGTGTGATCTCTTATGTAAATAAATAAAACAGGTCTCTTGATATATTTATTACTGTCTCACAGGGGATAGTGTGATCTCTTATGTAAATAAATAAATAGGTCTCTTGATATATATTTATTACTGTTCTACAGGGGGGGTAGTGTGATCTCTTATGTAAATAAATAAATAGGTCTCTTGATATATATTTATTACTGTTCTATAGGTGATAGTGTGTCTCTTAAAATAAACAAAATAGGTCTCTTGATATATATTTATTACTGTTCTACAGGGGATAGTGTGATCTCTCTGTAAAAATAAATAAATAGGTCTCTTGATATATATTTATTACTGTTCTACAGGGGGGGATAGTGTGATCTCTTATGTAAATAAATAAATAGGTCTCTTGATATATATTTATTACTGTTCTACAGGGGGGGATAGTGTGATCTCTTATGTAAATAAATAAATAGGTCTCTTGATATATATTTATTACTGTTCTACACAGGGGGGATAGTGTGATCTCTTATGTAAATAAATAAATAGGTCTCTTGATATATATTTATTACTGTTCTACAGGGGGGGGGATAGTGTGATCTCTTATGTAAATAAATAAAATAGGTCTCTTGATATATATTTATTACTGTTCTACAGGGGGGGGATAGTGTGATCTCTTCTGTAAAATAAATAAATAGGTCTCTTGATATATATTTATTACTGTTCTACAGGGGGGGGATAGTGTGATCTCTTATGTAAATAAAAAATAGGTCTCTTTGATATATATTTATTACTGTTCTCAGGGGGGGGGATAGTGTGATCTCTTATGTAAATAAATAAATAAATATTTATCTCTTGATATATATTTATTACTGTTCTACACAGGGGGGGGGATAGTGTGATCTCTTATGTAAATAAATAAATAGGTCTCTTGATATATATTTATTACTGTTCTACAGGGGGGATAGTGTGTGATCTCTTCTGTAAATAAATAAAATAGGTCTCTTGATATATATATTTATTACTGTTCTACACAGGGGGATAGTGTGATCCTCTTATGTAAATAAATAAATAGGTCTCTTGATATATATTTATTACTGTTCTACAGGGGGGGGTGTGTGATCTCTTATGTAAATAAATAAATAGGTCTCTTGATATATATTTATTACTGTTCTACAGGGGATAGTGTGATCTCTTATGTAAATAAATAAATAGGTCTCTTGATATATATTTATTACTGTTCTACAGGGGGGGGGGGGAGTGTGATCTCTTATGTAAATAAATAAATAGGTCTCTTGATATATATTTATTACTGTTCTACAGGGGGGGATAGTGTGATCTCTTATGTAAATAAATAAATAGGTCTCTTGATATATATTTATTACTGTTCTCACAGGGGGGGATAGTGTGATCTCTTATGTAAATAAATAAATAGGTCTCTTGATATATATTTATTACTGTTCTACACAGGGGGGGGTAGTGATCTCTTATGTAAATAAATAAATAGGTCTCTTGATATATATTTATTACTGTTCTACAGGGGGGATAGTGTGATCTCTTATGTAAATAAATAAATAGGTCTCTTGATATATATTTATTACTGTTCTACAGGGGGGGGATAGTGTGATCTCTTATGTAAATAAATAAATAGGTCTCTTGATATATATTTATTACTGTTCTACAGGGGATAGTGTGATCTCTTATGTAAATTAAATAGGTCTCTTGATATATATTTATTACTGTTCTACAGGGGGGATAGTGTGATCTCTTATGTAAATAAATAAATAGGTCTCTTGATATATATTTATTACTGTTCTACAGGGGGGGATAGTGTGATCTCTTATGTAAATAAATAAATAGGTCTCTTGATATATATTTATTACTGTTCTACAGGGGGGAGTGTGATCTCTTATGTAAATAAATAAATAGGTCTCTTGATACAGGGGATAGTGTGATCTCTTATGTAAATAAATAAATAGGTCTCTTGATATATATTTATTACTGTTCTACACAGGGGTGATAGTAAATAAATAGGTCTCTTGATGTAAATAAATAAATAGGTCTCTTGATATATATTTTGATATATATGTTCCTACAGGGGGGGGATAGTGTGATCTCTTATGTAAATAAATAAATAGGTCTCTTGATATATATTTATTACTGTTCTACAGGGGGGGGGGATAGTGTGATCTCTTATGTAAAAAAATAAATAAATAGGTCTCTTGATATATATTTATTACTGTTCTACAGGGGGGGGGATAGTGTGATCTCTTCTGTAAAAAAAAATAAATAGGTCTCTTGATATATATTTATTACTGTTCTACAGGGGATATAGTGTGATCTCTTATGTAAATAAATAAATAGGTCTCTTGATATATATTTATTACTGTTCTACAGGGGGGGGATAGTGTGATCTCTTATGTAAATAAATAAATAGGTCTCTTGATATATATTTATTACTGTTCTACAGGGGGGGATAGTGTGATCTCTTCTGTAAATAAATAAATAGGTCTCTTGATATATATTTATTACTGTTCTACAGGGGATAGTGTGATCTCTTATGTAAATAAATAAATAGGTCTCTTGATATATATTTATTACTGTTCTACAGGGGGGGGATAGTGTGATCTCTTATGTAAATAAATAAATAGGTCTCTTGATATATATTTATTACTGTTCTACAGGGGGGGGGATAGTGTGATCTCTTATGTAAATAAATAAATAGGTCTCTTGATATATATTTAGTACTGTTCTACAGGGGGTAGTGTGATCTCTTCTGTAAATAAATAAATAGGTCTCTTGATATATATTTACTACTGTTCTACAGGGGGGGGATAGTGTGATCTCTTCTGTAAATAAATAAATAAATAGGTCTCTTGATATATATTTATTACTGTGTTCTACAGGGGATAGTGTGATCTCTTATGTAAATAAATAAATAGGTCTCTTGATATATATTTATTACTATTGTGATCTGTTCTGTAAATACAGGGATATATATTTATTATAGTGTGATCTCTCTTATGTAAATAAATAAATAGGTCTCTTGATATATATTTATTACTGTTCTACAGGGGGGGGATAGTGTGATCTCTTATGTAAATAAATAAATAGGTCTCTTGATATATATTTATTACTGTTCTACAGGGGGGGGATAGTGTGATCTCTTATGTAAATAAATAAATAGGTCTCTTGATATATATTTATTACTGTTCTACAGGGGATAGTGTGATCTCTTATGTAAATAAATAAATAGGTCTCTTGATATATATTTATTACTGTTCTACAGGGGGGGGATAGTGTGATCTCTTATGTATAGTGTGATCTCTTGATGTAAATAAATAAATAGTGTGATCTCTTATGTAAATAAATAAATAGGTCTCTTGATATATATTTATTACTGTTCTACACAGGGGGGGATAGTGTGATCTCTTCTGTAAATAAATAAATAGGTCTCTTGATATATATTAATTACTGTTCTACAGAGGGGATAGTGTGATCTCTTATGTAAATAAATAAATAGGTCTCTTGATATATATTTATTACTGTTCTACAGGGGGGATAGTGTGATCTCTTATGTAAATAAATAAATAGGTCTCTTGATATATATTTATTACTGTTCTACAGGGGGGGATAGTGTGATCTCTTATGTAAATAAATAAAATAGGTCTCTTGATATATATTTATTACTGTTCTACAGGGGGGGATAGTGTGATCTCTTATGTAAATAAATAAATAGGTCTCTTGATATATATTTATTACTGTTCTACAGGGGGGGGGATAGTGTGATCTCTTCTGTAAAATAAATAAATAGGTCTCTTGATATATATTTATTACTGTTCTACAGGGGGGGATAGTGTGATCTCTTATGTAAATAAATAAATAGGTCTCTTGATATATATTTATTACTGTTCTACAGGGGGGGGATAGTGTGATCTCTTCTGTAAATAAATAAATAGGTCTCTTGATATATATTTATTACTGTTCTCTACAGGGGGGATAGTGTGATCTCTTAAATGTAAATAAATATATATAGGTCTCTTGATATATATATTTATTACTGTTCTCACAGGGGGGGATAGTGTGATCTCTTCTGTAAATAAATAAATATATATATTTCTCTTGATATATATTATATATTTATTACTGTTCTACACAGGGGGATAGTGTGATCTCTTCTGTAAATAAATAAATAGGTCTCTTGATATATATTTATTACTGTTCTACAGGGGGGATAGTGTGATCTCTTATGTAAATAAAAAATAAATAGGTCTCTTGATATATATTTATTACTGTTCTACAGGGGATAGTGTGATCTCTTATGTAAATAAATAAATAGGTCTCTTGATATATATTTATTACTGTTCTCTACAGGGGATAGTGTGATCTCTTATGTAAATAAATAAATAGGTCTCTTGATATATATTTATTACTGTTCTACAGGGGGGGGATAGTGTGATCTCTTATGTAAATAAATAAATAGGTCTCTTGATATATATTTATTACTGTTCTACAGGGGGGGTAGTGTGATCTCTTATGTAAATAAATAAATAGGTCTCTTGATATATATTTATTACTGTTCTACAGGGGGGGATAGTGTGATCTCTTATGTAAATAAATAAATAGGTCTCTTGATATATATTTATTACTGTGTCTACAGGTCTCTTGATGGGATAGTGTGATCTCTTATGTAAATAAATAAATAGGTCTCTTGATATATATTTATTACTGTTCTACAGGGGGGATAGTGTTTTCTCTTATGTAAATAAATAAATAGGTCTCTTGATATATATTTATTACTGTTCTACAGGGGGGGGATATAGTGTGATCTCTTCTGTAAATAAATAAATAGGTCTCTTGATATATATTTTATTACTGTTCTACAGGGGATAGTGTTTCTCTTATGTAAATAAATAAATAGGTCTCTTGATATATATTTATTACTGTTCTACAGGGGGGGATAGTGTGATCTCTTATGTGTAAATAAATAAATAGGTCTCTTGATATATATTTATTACTGTTCTACAGGGGGGGATAGTGTGATCTCTTCTGTAAATAAATAAATAGGTCTCTTGATATATATTTATTACTGTTCTACAGGGGGTATAGTGTGATCTCTTCTGTAACTAAAAAAATAGGTCTCTTGATATATATTTATTACTGTTCTACAGGGGGGATAGTGTTATCTCTTATGTAAATAAATAAATACGTCTCTTGATATATATTTAGTACTGTTCTACAGGGAGGTAGTGTGATCTCTTCTGTAAATAAAAATAAATATGTCTCTCTTGATATATATTTATTGCTGTTCTACAGGGGGGATAGTGTGATCTCTTCTGTAAATAAATAAATAGGTCTCTTGATATATATTTATTACTGTTCTACAGGGGGGGTAGTGTGATCTCTTATGTAAATAAATAAATAGGTCTCTTGATATATATTTATTACTGTTCTACAGGGGGAGATAGTGTGTGATCTCTTATGTAAATAAATAAATAGGTCTCTTGATATATATATATTGCTGTTCTACAGGGGGGATAGTGTGATCTCTTCTGTAAATAAATAAATAGGTCTCTTGATATATATTTATTACTGTTCTCACAGGGGGATAGTGTGATCTCTTATGTAAAATAAATAAATAGGTCTCTTGATATATATTTATTACTGTTCTACAGGGGGGAGTGTGTGATCTCTTATGTAAATAAAATAAATAGGTCTCTTGATATATATTTATTACTGTTCTACAGGGGATAGTGTGATCTCTTATGTAAATAAATAAATAGGTCTCTTGATATATATTTATTGCTGTTCTACAGGGGGGGGGATAGTGTGATCTCTTCTGTAAATAAAATAAATAGGTCTCTTGATATATATTTATTACTGTTCTACAGGGGGGGATAGTGTGATCTCTTATGTAAATAAATAAATAGGTCTCTTGATATATATTTATTACTGTTCTACAGGGGGGATAGTGTGATCTCTTATGTAAATAAATAAATAGGTCTCTTGATATATTTTTATTACTGTTCTACAGGGGGGGGGATAGTGTGATCTCTTATGTAAATAAATAAATAGGTCTCTTGATATATATTTATTACTGTTCTACACAGGGGGGGGGAGTGTTTTCTCTTATGTAAATAAATAAATAGGTCTCTTGATATATATTTAGTACTGTTCTACAGGGGGTAGTGTGATCTCTTCTGTAAATAAATAAATAGGTCTCTTGATATATATTTACTACTGTTCTACAGGGGGGATAGTGTTTTCTCTTATGTAAATAAATAAATAGGTCTCTTGATATATATTTATTACTGTTCTACAGGGGGGATAGTGTGATCTCTGCTGTAAATAAATAAATATGTCTCTTGATATATATTTAGTACTGTTCTACAGGGGGGATAGTGTGATCTCTTATGTAAATAAATAAATAGGTCTCTTGATGTATATTTGTTGCTGTTCTACAAGGGGGATAGTGTGATCTCATGTAAATAAATAAATAGGTCTCTTGATATATATTTATTACTGTTCTACAGGGGGGGATAGTGTGATCTCTTATGTAAATAAATAAATAGGTCTCTTGATGTATATTTATTGCTGTTCTACAGGGGGGATAGTGTGATCTCTTCTGTAAATAAATAAATAGGTCTCTTGATGTATATTTATTGCTGTTCTACAGGGGATAGTGTGATCTCATGTAAAAATAATAAATAGGTCTCTTGATATATATTTATTACTGTTCTACAGGGGGGGGATAGTGTGTCTCTTATGTAAATATATAAATAGATCTCTTGATATATATTTATTACTGTTCTACATGGGGGATAGTGTGATCTCTTATATTTATTACTGTTCTACAGGGGGGATAGTGTGATCTCTTAGGTAAATAAATAAATAGGTCTCTTGATATATATTTATTACTGTTCTACAGGGGGGATAGTGTGATCGATATGATTAACAGTAATTTTTCTAATGTTTAATTTTTTTGTAGGATACTGTATATATTATATATCCTGTGAACATACCACTCTAATTCTTCATCGAAACTTTGATGAGTTCGTCGATGCATTACGGCGTACCTACTGAAGCGAAATGAAAGATGAACGATCTCGATTCAGTTGCGAAACCGTTAGCGTATTTCGTCTCGGTACACCTTTACCCTCGTATACATCCTTGTACGTGAATCTGGTGTGCATTTTTTCTATCTTATCACTCGCCTCGTCTACGATGTAGGGGTCGCGACGCAATCCAGCGAGCAATCCAAGCATAATAAAGATGTATACGATGGCGACAGGCAGACCAATGATCACACTTGCCGCTTGCAAACCCACGAGAGCATTACTTCCTCCAGAGATCAGAAGCACAAGGGCGCATCGTTTAGTCAATACGCACCAGACACACTTCACAAGTACAGGTGAATCGAGCTGTCCTCCACACGCCATGCTGTCAATAACTAGCGTTCCAGAATCACTTGACGTCACGAAGAATACCATCAGCAGAACCATGGTGCCCACGGACAAAAGGTAGAATAACCATTCAGGACCTAGACCTTTGATCAAAACATAAATCTGAATCGCTATGTCATATTCAGAGATTGTATCGACGGGAGCATTGAGAGGATCGGCTCCATTTGCAACTTGTTTTTCGAGCAGATCGATGCCTGCTTGTCCCAGGACTGAAAACCACACGATACTTGCAATGGTCGGGGCACCCATCACGCATATAATGAATTGACGGATAGTCCGGCCTTTCGAGATTCGAGCAACAAAGACAGCGACAAAGGGAGACCAGCTGTAGAACCATCCCCAGTAGCTGTTTGCCCGAGAATAGAGATATGTTAGTTAGTTGTGGTATTGTGCGTTCAAAAATAAGCCTTGATACTCTGATAAAACTGATAAAACACGGCAGTTTATACCAAATCCAATTAAATGTGAACGAGTTCGTAAATTACTTACAAAACACTCCAGCCTGTGATCCAGCTCAGCTCGTCGGGGTCTCCAGCACCAGTTCTCCAGGTGCGCATGATAAGAATTTGCACGTACATGCCCACATTCTCAACCGTCATACGGAGCAGATGAACGGGGTCACTCAAAATGAAGACCATGAAGCAGAGAAATAGTGCCATGCAGGCGGCGTTTGCGTGGATAGGAGACGCACACCCGTTCGCAGTCCAGTGGATATCGAAATACAAGCCATCAGAGTTGTAAGACCAACTATCACAGCCTGGAGCCACACTAATTCATCGTCTGGATTTGATCTGATGTCGAAAACGAAATCTAATCCACCAACGATGTTCAATACACCTAGGCCAAGTGACGTGCATAAACCTCCAATGGTGCCGAAGACGGCAACGGTGTCCACAATATGTCCCATCCACTGAAAAACGCAAGAATAAAAAATTACCACATATTGCCTTTATTTTGCAAACATAGAAACTGAAAAAGCTGAAGGCTGGAATCTCTAAAACACAAAGAGTTTTGAAATTCTGCCGACCACAAATTGCTCTTCTTTTTTTGGGAAGAAAAAAAAGGCGCCCGTTTAAAAAATGAGTTCTGAGGCCCACAAAATGTTATGTTTGGCTTTTTGAAGTGTAGAATGTTGATCAAATTTTAAGGAAATTGCACAAAATGACTTACCCCTGCTGTGTATCGTCCGAGAAGCGGATACATCGAACTACGAAGAGTCAGAGGTAACTTCAGCCGATGACTGAAATAAGCTAGGGGCAAAGCTAAACCGCAGTAAATGGCCCACCCATGTATACCCTGTTTCAAGGGAACGAATAATGGTGATATTGAGAAAATGGACATTTCTCTCTGCCAATAGAACGAAAAATCAAAAGATCATGAACGAGGTTTCCGTATCACACAACTTACCCAGTGGAATACCGTAGTCGCAACAGCCCATTGCGCTGCTCCTCCATAGTAATCTACCGGAGGGTAAACAGTGTTAAAGAGAGGTTCTCCACTTCCATAAAATACCATT
The DNA here is from genome assembly GCA_001586965.3 of Sphaeroforma sirkka. Taxonomy (NCBI): domain Eukaryota; class Ichthyosporea; order Ichthyophonida; genus Sphaeroforma; species Sphaeroforma sirkka. Next base: position 6,673 of record LUCW03001081.1, on the reverse strand, counting down.
CCTACTCCGACGCCGGCTGAGAACAACATAGCAATCCAAGACCCCATGGAAAATTCAGGCTCGCTATCGTCCTGGCCCAATTTTATTTCCCCATAGCTCGAAACCGCAATGTATACCAGAATTAGGATGGTAACAGCTACACAAAGAATGTAGAACCAGCCAAGATTGGCGCCTATCCATGTTAGCGCAGTCGATGCGCCCGACTGCATCGTGTCAGGAAATATAGCGAACACGAGCACAAAAGTGAGCGCGAATATCAGCGAAGGAATCGTTACACCTAAGCAAAGGTAGTCCATCCACCTAAGAGCTCTGTGCTCAAACGTCCAGTCTCCTGCATAGTCATTGGGGATTAGCACATCGGCCATACCAATGATATCCTCAGTGTCACTGTAACCTCTCCAGAATGTTCGCGTCTTCCTCGACGTTCTCGACTTTTCTAACTCCGACTCGTTATCGGACTTTTCTTCGACTTCGATCGCAAGCTCCGCTGAGGAGTCTTCTCTCATCGCCTCGACATCGGATTTAGTCATGTTGTAACTCAAGTGTATACAACAGACCCTGATTCCTAAAGTAATTGCACTGTTACATGCAAGGTTTTTTCAAAAGTGAATGACTCGAAATAAAAGAGGCGACTTTTATAGAACAGGATCCTTATTTTAAAATATTTATATATTTTGCTTTTCTTTATTCCTGTACGAGAGATATCATAGCCTTTCGGTAGATGAATCATCTCTCTCGCTGAAAAGTATCGATATTATTTTTAAATATGATATTCGTATAAAACAATAGAGATCAATTTTAATATTTGTTCACTATTTGAAAGAAGCAAGAGTGTGTATCAAATATGCGATACCGTCAAATACAACCTGTAAAATGCATAGCATTGGACGAGTCTGGCGATATCTCATCATCACATGCATGATGCTATAATATTAATAACGTAGAGTCGTAGAGTTGAATTCTCGTAAATATTTAAGTTTCATAAAGTTTTACAAAATATTACCAGTTATATATATATATTTTTTTTAAATAAAATACTGGGGATTATTTTTTCCCGGCAAAATCCGCAACTCTAATTTAGGGAATTATATGCTCTTTTCTACGTAAACTATACCTTACATTGTTGAACCTTCAGTAGAGCCAGACGACATTTTTACATTTATTGAAACTGTACTCAGAAAATAGTTTTAAATAAATTAAAAAACAAACATATTGAAGAAGACGTTACCGAGAGTGTTGTAAACCAATAACGAATTATGTACTCGATTAGTTTACGTATTGCGGCAAAGCATGGACATTCTTACCTACTCCAGTTCAATTACGTACTATGGCTTATATTCTCTTGATAAAAAGACATGTGTTTTAGTGTCAGAAATCTGTTTCAATTTAAATAGAACCTCAGACATTTTCGAAGGCAATATGATAAAATCATAAATGGGTGTCGAGTACCGAACAGTGACCCGAATGTATAGACTCACGCTACTGGTCAAAAATCAAGCGGTTCTATTGGTAAGAATACTTATTGGCTAATGACTGACCCTGAGGCCTGAGGCCTGAGGGCTAAGGTCCGAGCCCTAAAATTCTGGCCTGGTATATGAGAAAGACATGTCTTCTTATTAGCAAACTAATTTCCGACCCGTCGTGAACTCGCGACATGTCTTCTTTGGACAGTATCACGACGTATATCGGACTTCTGACTGAAATAGTTCATACCGAAGTAGTTTACGACGGTCTTTTGACATGTCGTCATTGCGAAAAGTGCCGTCTTAAACCAGCCCGGCTAAAATTGGAATGCCTTGATAATTGAAACAAAGATACATGTAATTGTACTTTTTTTATTAAAAAAAAGAAGAATTTTTTTTAAATTAAAATAAGAACACAAAACAACAGATGACATACTTTACGACACCAGAAATGTTGGAAACCAGTAGTATTTGTGACGGTCTTAAAATATATTACAACAGTCTTTACGACCGAAGATGCGGAACGTGTAACAGAGGTTCTAACCGATTCTAGTTGGTTCTTGTAATATGAAATACCAAACACCGGTATATGTGAACGGTAGTTTTACTAGTTTACGACCGAGGTTTACAACTGGTTTTAGGGGTTTAGGGTTTTATTGAAAAAAAGGTAAAATACCATGTCGTAAATAAAGTAAATAATTACATGCTTTTTTTTTTTTTGAGTATACTTACTCGAAAAAACAAAATTATCATGTTGCATCCCAGCAAGGACCCAGCCGGCCAGCCCCTGTTTTATTGCTCTCATATTTATTTATTTAGGTCTACAGTCTCCAGTCTCCAGTCTCCACCCTTCAGTCTCAAACTCCCCAGTCCCCACTCTTCCCACCACCACCAGAGTGAGCAGAGTTCAGTAGTCGATTCACTCTCCGTAACCAGTCTACTCTCACCTCAGTCCACAACTCCACACTCCACACTTCACAGTCACAGTCCACAGTCCACACTCCAGTCTCCAGTCTCCAGTCTCCACAGTTCTCCAATTTTGCTTGAAGTTCTGGCACTTGTTCTTTTTTAAAACAAAATCAAAAAAATCAAATACAAAAAAGCATGCGCCCTCTATGTATTTAAAAATACTCTCTGAGAAACTTGGGGTACATATTTATAATTTACTTATATTTTATTTGAGTATTCACAAAAGTATGTGCATATTTATATATATATTTATATTTTGTTTTTGTTTTTTTTTTTTTTTTTTTTTTTTTTTTTTTGTTTGTAAAATAAAACAACAACCAATGGATATGAAAATTGAGAAAACTATAGAAATCAAGGGTACCTTGTAGTGACAAAAACTGGATCAAATTGGATTTTTGGACATAAATGTTCAGGGTGAATATAATTGGAATCTAGGATCTATGGACGACTCCATATATAAATACCAGACAAATGAGGGACATGCTCAATAATTCATATTATAAAAACGGGATTTTCATGTTATTTACCCCCCCGAAAAAAAGTGAGTTTGTTTTTTAAAATCACACTTTTGAGGCTTATTTTCTCAATTTCCTGGAATACCTAATCACCTATGGAGTTGACCAAAAGATTATAGATTCCAAATTGAACAGAAAATTCTATATGTTACCCACGAACTGAATATTCATATCCAAAAACCTAATTTGATCCAGTCTTTTGCAGTACATGCGTACGAAGCACCCGGATTTCCATAGTTTCTCAATTTCCAATTTTTTATTTAACGTCAGGCGGTCAGGCCTCATTTGTTATTTTTTTTTTCCTTTTTTTTAAAACTGAAAGTGAGATGTTTATATTCATTTTTTGTTTTTATTAATTGTTTCAATTTCCTTCTAAAAAAACAAGGCTGTGACTGTACATCCACTTTTGTTTGTTTGTTGCTTTTTTTTAAAAACATATACAAACAAAATATAGACTGTTTGAAATAGCTGGCTTGGTATTCTACATTGTTTTAGTGATTTGCTACATGTTTTAAAAATTTTAAACCTCAATTTGTTTACTACATGTTGTAAAGATCACGTTGTAAACATGATCTCGACCCTGTATCAATTATTTAAACCAACCATATTCCTCTCCACTTTTAAATCAGTTTGAACTTTCAACTTTGAGTTTGAGGAATGCAGATTAGACAGGAACAAAGAACACGGTATCAGATGTATAGCATGCCAGAAGCAATTTGTTAAAAAGACGCCGGCCAATCGAAAGCGTGAACACCTATCAGAGTGTGATAAGGTTGAGGAGAGGATTTAATTAGACTTCCTGGCGATTGTGAAGGGACAATCGAAAGCGTGAACACCTATCAGAGTGTGATAAGGTTGAGGAGAGGATTTAATTAGACTTCCTGGCGATTGTGAAGGGAAACTCGATGGTTTTGTTGCAGAAGTTGAGAAGACTACCTACGCTAGCAAACGAACAGCCATCAAATTCGATTCTGACATCAAGGATGAGGAAAGAGACAAAGACGATGATCCCTTGAATGGCATCCCTAAATTTCCGATGAAAGACAAACAGAATAAAAACAAGGTCAGGCGATTCAAAGACACCCTGTGGACAAAGTACTGCAGACAGGGACTTAGGACCGGACCAGAAGACCGGACCAAAGAGGATTTATTGAGGATCAGACCTAGGAGGGTCTACTATGGCCGACCAAATGCTCAGACCTAAGATCAGTAGACCCAGAGGCTCAGACCTAAGTGGTAGACCCAGAGGCTCAGACTTAAGAGGAATTTATTGATGATCGGGCCGAGGACCGGATTAGATAGTAGAATCTAGTTTAGAGGAATATAATGATGACTCACCGAGTGTCATCATTAATTAGTAACTAGGAGACCGGAATCTTAGATATGGACAATTGATCTTGATATTTTAGACTGACCGGAGGCCGTATTTCTACATAGCCCCCAGTAGCTTTTAGAACTACGAACGTACGTTAAGATACGATCTAGTTGGTAAAGCGAAAACCAAAGTAAAAGGGTTTCGGTCATGACTTATCGAGTAAGTATGTGCCTATATGTACGAGTTCAAGACTCATGTTGTACTCTATGTCGTTTAGGATTTGGTCCAGTAACCATTTCCGATGTAGGCGCCTTACGTTTATTATTTGGTAAGGTAATAGCCAAAGGCTGTTCTTCATTAGTAGGTAAGTTTGAACAATTTTCTGCACTGTTGGTAAGCAGATCAGAAAGTTTAGTCACGTAGGAAGCAGGTGGCAAATAAGGAATTTCAGATCCGTCAGGGTTTGTAGTCACCTGAGGAAATCCTTTTCGTTTATCTCGTGTGTTCTTATGTAAATGCTTATTCCATTTCTTATTAAAGATACGAAGAAAGTCGCGAGATTCACGAAATGCATCGGAGGTTAGCCAAGCTACTGTCCCATCCATGAAACGGGTCTTGTAGTAAGTGTAACCGTCTTCGGATGTTTTGTCAATTATATCTTTGACTTGTGACTCCATAACTGGTACATCAGAATCAAATGAGCGAGCGAATGAGAGTTCGGAGGTAGGGATACGGTGAGTGCCTAGATTGGTTGCGCTAGTACCATCAGTGTTATTCACTTCGTAAGTATCACTCTTCTCATCATGGTAGGAAATAACAAAAGGTCCTATCGTCTTAGAAGAGAGTTCGGTAACGTTGGCGTTTCGATTTATAATGTTAACGTAATCGCCGACTTTGAACTGAACAATGTTCTTAGTGTTATTCCATCGGTCATACGCTTTAAGTAGGAGGCGATTTTTTGTGCTCAGTAAACAGGGGTAAACAACGTTCTGTATATGCTTGATCTTTTGTAGCCACGGGGTAGCGTGTTTCTCGGGCGCAGTTTTATCAAACTTTGCTTGTAATTCACTATAGCGGCCAAAGAAATAGTGAAACGGGAGTGTTCCAGTTTGAGGATTCATGCAGTTATTCATTTGAGTCTGAACCCATTTCAAATGATAAGGCCACATATCCTCAACGTCGTCTAGTGCGGTACGCAAGAGTTTCTTAAGTTCTCTATGACGTGTCTCATTTGCACCCTGCGTTTGAGGTTTGTAAGGAACACCACGCCTATGGGTCATGCCTGATACGAGTGTAAGTGCCTCCATTACGTCGGTACAAAACTCACTACCGTTATCAGAACATAGTACTCGGGGAAACCGAAGTCATTGAAGACGTGATAGCATAATTCTGCCACTGTTTGTAGACGTTTGTTTGGTATTGCATAAAGCAAGTTATAGCCCGAAGCCACACATAAGAAATGACAGATATATACATCGCCAGTATGCTTGGATCGCGGGATTTTAACCAAATCGACTATGACTTGACGCATCGGTTGGTCTTCTGTCACACTTTTTTAGGGGTGCCCAACCGTATCGCTTGATCTGGTTCTTTTCACAATCAGTACAGCGTCGGTATACTTCACGTATGGTTTCTTTCAGCGCCGGGTGATCAAGCCCTGCACGAATAGCCATTTTATAAGTATGCTCATATGCTCGATAGGCATTATTGGTACAATATGGATCTAATGTTTGCGCATCGCATGTTAGCTCATACATAAAGCTTAAAGGATTTAGGACCAAATTATGATCTATCTTGCAGTCTTATTGTAGGGGCACCTACAGCACCCCCGTGCTCCTTTCTAATCCACTGAGATTGATACAACAAAAAAGCAGCAAATGCTGATTGGTCAATAACAGCTCACTCTGTTTAGATAGCATAACAGAACGAAGTCATATATTTACTAACGTTTTATTTATTTAACTTGCCTCCGAGTTCACTAATTCAATGTTCGGACACCATAGAGTGTGTAGCGTCTACATATACATCATGGATTCTACGATAGCCTGGTCTTTCGTATGTCCTCCTTTGCGATGCTTCCTCGCTGTCGGCGGCCAGCTAAGCAACTAGGAATGTGAACACACCACGTTGCACTGATGACAAGGGTAGTCAATAGAATATATCGCTCAGGTATAAAGCCTCTGTCCTACCCCTTTAGACGCTACCACTTTAACTTTTGATGCGCAATTGCATATCTATCTTTAATCGCTTGGTAGTTCCAATTCCTACAGCGTGCCGCGTCATTGATTTTGATAGTCTTTATTTGTACCGCGATGACATGAATTAAACCCTGGATAAAACAAAGAGCTTATATATATCCTACTGATTCTTATGTACATGTTAAAAGCCACCTCGTGTCATTTCTTATTCAA
>LUCW03001080.1:0-22666 GCA_001586965.3 Sphaeroforma sirkka | reverse complement strand
TGGTCTCGTATCCCTGTATCGTTTCAGTACAAGTACACGTCTCTGACGGTGCATAAATATAGGTTTTTTTTTGTCTGAAAACATATGGTAGTAGCAAAGTTTTGGCTTGGCTAGGTATTCACATAGATGCGAATGCTGTATCTGCTTACTTTTCGTGGCCCAACAATAGCACAGGATATGCTGCTGCGGAAAGTAATCTCATATATATTTTGCCTTTGACCCGTTGTGTTCCCTTGTCCCGCATTTCCAGAAACATCAACCCATCACCTTCTTTCCAAGCAAGCACACGAGTATGTACCGAATCTCTAATCTCTCACAGATATTCCCATACCTACAATCTCATGCCTTCACCCCCCGCCCCTACTATTTTATTACTTCTGTTTATCCCGTTCCGTTCTATCCCGAGTCACGCGGCCTGTTCATTTTTTCTCCCTCCCTATCACTATTATTTTCTCGTACAGAATGAAGAAGAAGGATGATGTCTCTAACGAGGTCGATATCTTATCGAAACTGCGGCATCCGAATATCATTCTTTTATACAACTGTTTCTGGTGTGACTCCCACTACTTTATGTCCTTTGAGTATGTGATCGGCGGCAGCCTCAACGACCTTTTGGTGGACATACAGGTGCGAAGAATACAGAGTAATGTTAACTGGTTCATATTATATGCATGCCTACCAATCGCATATTATATATATTAATATTATATATATATATTAATATATTATTATATTATTATATATATATATATAGTGTGGATAGCTCTATGTATACTAGGAAGATGTTAAAACTACTTTCATCACTTGCAGTCCTTTCAATTTTGTTGACCTTGATAGCCTCAACGCCTACCCCTGTATAAAATATGAGCTTCTCGTGTGAATGTATATGTGGATATGTACAGGTATATTACATATACATAAAAATATAGACATACCAAGTAAGCGTTGTTTGCACCATTCTCTCATTCTGGAAGTCGTGCTCAGACCTCCCATTGGAATCTGTTGCTAGAACTATCAGAAAATGATATGTGTATTCGAAACTATATATGCGCATCAGGGTCAGTATATGTGTAACCATGATCATATACAGGTATATCTAAGTACATCTATGCATATATACAATCATAAGTATTTACAGGTATACATAAGTGTATCTTTCTATATATAGTCGTAATTATAGGCAGGTATGTGTATAGATATTTGGTGCATAGCATTCTTGCGTGTTAGAGTTGGTCTAGAAAGCGATCCATCGCCGCCTCGACCTATTGTGAAACTATAGGAGCGAAAAATCGGACCTGTATTCATATATATATATATATATATATATGTGTGTGTGTGTGCGTATAAATTCATATATATATATATATATATATATATATATATATATATATATATATATATATATATATATATATATATATATTACTATATGTACATGTATATGTATATGTACGTACATACGCACGTATGTATATGTATGTATGTATGTATGTATGTATATATGTATGTATGTATGCATTTAATTAATACCATGTATCGCACTCATCGTGCTTTAAAGCTTATATATATATACATATATATATATATATATTTATATATATGTAGATAGATAGTTAGTTAGATGGATAGATAGATAGATAGATAGATAGATAGATAGATAGATAGATAGATAGATAGATAGATAGATAGATAGATAGATAGATAGATAGATAGATAGATAGATAGATAGATATATAGATAGATAGATATATATAATTTCATATTTACTCATATTTGGATCATGTTATTCACACATGTTTACCTGTCACATATTCGACAGATGGGGTATGAAGAAGTGTCTGAGGAGGATTGGCTGCACATGCTCAGAGACGTGGTAGACGGTCTCGTATATGCCCATTCGCTTGGAATCGCTCACCGTGATGTCAAAAGCGAGAACATCCTGTTCGAAGTTATCGATGACCGTCGGTCTGTCAAACTAATTGGTGCGTATAGTTGTATTGACTGTTTATTTACTATTGACTGTTTATTTACTATTTATTGTTTATTCTTGTATCGACTTTTTCTATATTGATTTTTTATTCTTGTATAGACTTTTATATTGACTGTTTATTGTTATGTTGACTGTTTATTCTCATATCGACTGTTCATTGTTATATTGACTGTTTATTCTTGTATTGACTATTCTTATATTGACTGTTTATTTACTATCGACTGTTTGTTATATTGACTGTTTATATTTACATGGACTGTTTATTTTATATTGACTGTTTATTTACTATCGACTGTTTGTTATATTGACTGTTTATATTTACATGGACTGTTTATTTTATATTGACTGTTTATTTACTATTGACAGTTTTTTCTTGTATAGACTATTGTTATATTGACTGTTTATTTTTAGATTGTTCTGTACATATGGATATTTTCTGTCTCTGAAATGATAGGTATGAACATATCCCCTGTGTTTAATTACAGTTTGTTTCTGGCTCTGTATAGGTGATCTGTTTCAGGCTTGCCGTATACGGTTATCGATGACCACCTGTCAAATTAAGCTGGCGCCTGAGACTGGTTATATAAACTGTGCTCTTCTAATCAAGCATTCGCTGGCAGTTTCCAATCATTATCATTAACAGTGTGTATAGTGTGTAGTTACAGTTTAATCGGGCGTGCATACAGCTGAGTGGCAGTATTAGGGTTTTAGAGTTTAGGATATAGGCTAGTCTAGTGCCCATAGGCTTGCGGTTGAGCCAACGTGCAGGTATTAATGAAATCGTGCCGATGCTGACCCGTCAGAAATTATCAACCCCCCCCCCCGTTTTTTACTTGTTATGCTTGTATCCACGACTCGGCAGGTTGGCCGAGTTGTGACAGAACTGTTTGTTCTGTTCTTCACTGCCCGACTCTATTCTTAAATCTCTTGTCCACCTCCTGTGACAGGCCAGTTTAAATCGTACATTACCTACTCCCATACCCGTAGTCGCATAGCTGGCGCTTTGTGTTGTTGTTATCGCTCGTTAATCGTGTGCGGATTCACGCATGAAGGTTTCCTGGATATGCCAGGGTTACAAAACCCAACCCTTGAAGGGTGGACTTGAACTGTTCTAAAGCATATACCGTGTGGCTGCACCTATGTGATGTTTGTATGCTATTTATACCACCGTATCTATGCGCAGTACGTCTTCTCTTTACATCACTATATCGATGTATATCTATCACTACTGCGATTTACATCACTATTATTATTTACATCATTATATCTATGTATTTTCATCACTACCTACAGATTGGGGGCTCGCGAAGACTCGCGCTGACAGGGTGTGCAATTTAGAGAGATGCGGGACACCACATTACACCGCCCCCGAAGTTTTAGATACGGACAATAAGGAGGTATTTTATGTTGGTCGATTACGTTTATTATACGTTTCTCCCGGTTTGTATCTTCGCATTCAGAGGGATATACAGTAGACACAGCTCTTGAATGAGGATAAGGAATCGATCACTCATTCCACGAAATGCGCGTACGTATTGTCACTGACCAGAGTACAAAGGTCTTGAACGTTACTGTCCTAAAGGAATATAACATCTCAAAAGTCTTGGAACATTACTGTATTAAAGGTATATAACATATTATAGCACTAAATTAAACAAATGCAACTCCCTGAAGCACTACCCTAAAGATACAACCACTTTAAACACAGTCTTAAACTAGTACAAACCACTATAACACTAAACGAAACGAATAGAACCCCCTATAACACTATGCGAAACGAACACAACCCCCTATAACACTATTCAAATAGAAGATGACCACCTATGACACACTTAAACGAATGCACCGCCTATAACACTACATTTTACGAATGCAACCCCTTAAAGCACTACCCTAAACGGATACAACCCCCTAAAGATCAATCTCGAACGAATACAACCCTCTAAACCACTCACGCTAAACGAATACACTCTGCTGAAACCATATCCTTAATAATGCTAGCCCACCCCACTTGTATGTATTTCTCCATGGCGTCTACAGGGTTTTGTGGCCATGTGGGCGGATGTGTGGCCTCTGTGGGTGATGTTCTATTACCCTTATGTGTGGTCTCTGGGGGTGATGTTCTAAAACCCTTAATAATGCCAGCCCACCCCACTTGTATGTATTTCTCCATGGTGTCTGCAGGGTTATGTGGCCATGTGGGCGGATGTGTGGTCTCTGGGGGTGTTGTTTTACGAGGTCTTTCGGGAAGGCACCTTCCCCTTCAAGGGTCGCACAGCCGCAGAGGTCTTCACGTCCATTCAACGCGGCACCTACAAACAGCTGACGGAGGTTGATTGCAAGGTACGTAGGGCTGTGATGCGCCACACCTCGTGTAGATTGCGGGGTTTATCATGCTATGCTATCGCTGTTGGTGGTGTATTTAAGATTGGGTGTGTAGGGCTGTGATGCTCCACGCCACGTGTAGATTGAGGGGTTGATAATGCTATGCTGTTGATTGTATTGCTGTTGGTGGTGTATTTGAGATTAGGTGTATAGGGCTACTGCTCCACACCACGTGTAGATTGAGGGGTTGATAGTGCTATACTCTTGATTGTATTGCTGCTGTTAGTGTATTTAATCTTTGTAGATCTGTGCGAAGTACTGATGGCTATACACTGCACAAAATCCGTGAGTACCAAACCTTAGCACGTCAAACGGATACAGACACATACGACACCTACTCGTCTGTGAATTCCAGAAAATCGCTGTTGATTGCTTGTTGGTAGCTTGATCCGTGGCATAAACTACCTTCGTACACACCAAGTAGTACCAAGCATTGTTATTATCCTGATCCTTGCGCATACTACATACACCAATCAAAGCGAAGATTATTCATATCGTGCTCCGTGCACATACTACATACGTCCACCAATTAAATTGATTTATTCATAGCTTGCTCCATGTACATACCACATACGTCCACCGATTAAAACAAAGCTTGCTTATTTATAGCTTGCTCCATGTACATATCACATTCGTCCACCAAATAAAACAAAGCTCGCTCATTCATACCTTATTTCATGCACATACCACAGAACCCTGTCATCCGCTCGCTTGTGCGTTCAATGCTCATTAACGAGCCGAACGACCGGCCCACTATGAAGTTCATACTGGCGCGTATGCCCAAGCCACCCTCTCTGGTACCCCCCCGCCTGCACTCACCACCCCCTCAGCTCAATAGCAAAAGCACAGCCAAGCTCTCGTACTACAAATCAGCCGATTCCCTGTCGAGCGACGAGGATTTGCCCTGGTCCAAGTCCAGTTTCAGGATACGAGGTGCAGGTCATTCAGGTGCATCTCTGGATAGTCGTATCTCTGGGAGTCTTGGGGAACCATACATTTCCACAGGCCATTCGTTTGGCAATCTGAATAGCTTTCTACATTCCGATCCGGATGCGCAACGGAACCAGTTTTTACCTACAGCCGGGCTAGATACAGACACGGGGTGTCTCAATATGGTTATGGGGAGTCCAAATGTAAACACCAGAAGCGCGGCAACAAGCGTATATGGGGGTGGCGCTGGGGTGCTTGGTAAGGCCGTAGTCGATATCGGTGTTCAGATCGAACTAAGCGATGTGAACCAAAACAACTACAACAACAACAACAACAACGACAACAACAATAATAGAATCAACAATAGCACTAGGAAAAACAAGGACACCGACACTGATGTGAACCAAAACAACAGCAACAACAATAATAGAATCAGCAAAAACACGAAAAATAACAATAACACTAGAAATAGCAATGACACCGACACGCATCTGCCCCTACCTACCACTACACATGAGCGATTCTCCAAAATGACCAGTTCACCGTGCACTAGGGCTGCCCTGCAAGCGAGCAAGCGCACGCCCACCACAACGCCACTGAGAGACACCCCTGCACACACTCACACACACGTACACACACAGACACACACACAACCATTCACAAACACGCACAGACCCACGCAAACAGATATGCACGCACACACACACGCACACGCACACTCTATCGCCCTTCAAACGTGTGATATGGAGAACGGGCCGAACGGACTCAGGCTGAGCTTAACAGAGGGAACAAAGTATAGTCAGTCATCGGACATCCCTGAACGCCTGCAACAGGCCAACGAGACAACCGGTGCAGGCACAAACCAAGGCGCAAACCAAGGGCCTCTGGCCACTGCACCCAAGGCCAAGGCCGGTGTACCTACACCAGACTTCCAGCGTACTGTATCATACACCCCAACCCCAGACGGGCCCGTCACAGCCCGGCCATTCAGCACGCCGATACGCCCCCAGGAAACAGTGCAGCGTAGCAGCCACGAGTACTTGGAACGGCAACGGGTGCAACGCCAACATATCAATGAGTTTCTGAAGGGCGCGGGGGGGGATACGGACGTGGCCCGGTTGTGGGAGAGTTTGGAGAACGCGCGCAAGAGGGGTCGGGACAGCACACACAGCACACGCGCGTATCGCATGCGGAGCTTCTCGGTGGATAGTGTGCCTACCACTCCTAGGTAGCATTGGAACCTACCATTTGTAGGTAGCACTGGTACCTACCATTGGTAGGTAGCACTGGTACCTACCATTGGTAGGTAGCACTGGTACCTACCATTGGTAGGTAGCATTGGTACCTACCATTACTGAGTAGCACTGGTATGAGGACTCAGACGAATAGCAGCCCTACATGACTACAGTCAACTGGCGGAGATCCAGTGAGACTAAGGCTACGCTCCATGGCATATACGATCACAGTAGCTTCTGGGTGGACAGTGGTTCTACCATTACTTGGTAACATTGATATGAGGATTTCATGTAACAGCAGCCTTGTACAACTACAGTCAAGCGGCGGAGAAGCAGTGAGACTAAGACCAAGACAAATAGCGGCCCAGTCCAGGCAACCACAGTGTATGGCATTGGCAAATGAGCAGTACATAGCATTCGGCACAGTATAACTATCACAGCCTTTGGATTGACGTTAGAGATCTTGTCTACCTACTGCCCATCTTGGGACGTAGGTAAACCGGGGGAGACGATTGGGTTCCAGTCCTAGTTGGGGGATAGTCTGGACTTTGGAGAATACGACCAGGGGTAGGCACAAGACATGGGCGTATGAGGCATCGCATACGTTCAAGTGGGAACGAGGGACCAGGTACAGGACATGGTCGTATGATATGCGCTGTATCTCGATTGGTAGTACGGTTAGGGTTTAGGTCTCCTATCCAGTGTTCGTATGTGAACTCAGGAGTTACTGTCGGGTATCAACCCCACTTGGATACCGCACAACTGGCAGTACCACTATGGCCCTGACCCTGGTAGCACCAATACGACAATGTTCGTACAAATACGACACATAGGTCGCGAATACGACACCAATGGCACGAATCCGATACTTATAACACATGAACGCGACAAAGCACATACACACCGCATGTCAGGATGTATGACTCAGTGTGTGTATGGAGAGAGAGGTGTGTGTGTGGTGGGGGGGGGTGTTGGATACCCTCAACCCTGAGCTGGAGCGGGACTTTGTTAGGTGCAGATGCGCATAATGTACTTGTAAGGGAGTTCTCCAGTAGACTGATCTGTGTGACGCGTATGGCTACCTTCGTCGTATACGGCACGTGTATTGGACGGATGAGAAGCTTCACATTGGTTTTTACCCACCAAATCTATATAATTGTATCCTAGAGCTCGTTATCTGCAAGGTATCGAATCAGCATCTTTTAGAGGAAACATATGGGCGGAGAGAATTTAAAACACGCGTACATGGTCGCAAATACATTTGACATTTACATATACTTCAGGCAGTCTGGTTGGTAGTGTCAGGGTAAGAGCAGATAGAAGTGACGCTTTACAAAGTGACCATGTGAATGCGTATGAGGCTAGAGCTAGTGGATGGTGTATGTGGGAGAAAACGTTTCTGACAGAGAATATGAATCTAGAGGAGAATACATACCAGCCCGACAACGCATACTTGCCGGAGAAAACGTTTTTGGCGGGTAATACTTGGAGGATACGTACTGGACTGAGAATACGTTCTGAAAAAGATGACGTATCTGCAGGTAAATCAAAGGCAGATAAAACGTACCTGGCAGAGAGTACGGATAGCCATACTCTTCGAGTGCAATATGCTACTGTTAGGTCAACTCGCCGTCTCGAAATACATATCTACGAACGACAGTGTGATGTCCACAAGTGACAGGCTCTGCTGTGATGTCCACAGCTGCAGTTGCGTCTATCAGTTGGGTTTACAGTTTGAGGGTTTTAGGGCTTAGGGTTAAGCCTGAAATCAGTTGTGTTTACAGTTGTGTCCAAAACGCAATTGTATAAGCCTGAAATCAGTTGTGTTTACAGTTGTGTCCAATACACACCTGTAGATGTTTCGTTATTTTTGGACCACAGCTGTGAACCTGACCAACAACACCATCTCCACAACCGGGCCCAGTACGTAAACAAGCCCCTCTGAACTAACACCATCACCTCCAACCCGTACAACCCGTCCATCTAACGTACCCGTGGTAGGATTTAAGGGCTTTGGGGTTCTAGACAACCTGTCGCCGGGCGGGGGTATCCGTTGCGTGGTGCCCGTACAGGCCTGAATTCAGTGCAAATTGCGCGCCGAATATGAAACGGAATGGCCGTGGGTCGTATCTCATATATCCCGTTGACACGTTTTGATCGATGAGTCTGGATCTAGTAAGTAGGATACTCTGATACTCTCGTACACATACGTTGGTCAATGAGTGTTCCCCGAGAAAAAATCTAGAATATAATTCAGTAGCAACGCATGGCAAGGTTGAATGCTGTGTGTGTAGAGTATAAGGAACAGCGAGGAGCCGTCCAAACCAGGTTTCTTCAGGTTTTAACTTGGATTATTATTAGAGTGTGGCCCCCTTTGCGGAATCGAAAACTTAGTTTAGAATAATCACTAGAATAATTATAGTAGTATAAATTAGTTGAGCCATATGGCACATTTATTGCAGACTAAGACCAAAAACAACTGATTGAATGGGCTGTTGTGTACAAAATATAGTTTCCATGATGACCCGTGGCGTGTAGAATATACACATTTCCAACTTTTCGTCTTGTATGGATATATATATATATATATACGCATTTCCAACTCTTCGTCTTGTATGGATATATATATATATATATATATGTGTGTGTGTGTGCGTGTTTGTATATATGTATATATATATATATATATATATATATTTGACGGCAGTATTTTGTTTTAGAAAAAAGGATATATCTGTCTATTAAACTTAGGTAGATTCAGGGTATGGCTGCACAGGTACTTACACATCCAAACTACCTACAATTAGGATGCACCAATCTATTCCTAGCATATGCGAAACATCCTTTCACTAAAGCACATAGTAATTAAACAGAACTTCTACTCGTTCTCGTATATTCTGCATTATTGCTCTATAAGTTAGAAATACGCATGCATGACCAGACCAATTTATCGGCGAGTGGTATGAGCCATTGTTCGGGCCTCCTGATATTGTGGCAATATAAAGTCATCTCATCCGCTACTGGGTTGTACACAGAACCGAGCACATGCTGTGGTTTGCGCAATGGGTTTTTTTTCTACTGTATAAACGAGGTCTTATTTCTGCCACAAATGAAGGTGTGTTTTTAAAGCGAATCCTATGAAGCATTATAAGAAGCACCACAAGGGCGACCACCATGGCTACACACAGACCATCAAGAATACTCTGGCTAGTCTTCATTAAACGGGGAAGAATTCAGTTGGATAGTCTCAGGTGTAATCAGCTGGAATCAACGCCCCCGTGTTCTGTCCATTTCCAAGTATAGTGGGCTGGGATTCGAGTACACGCACAGGGAGTACACAACCTTTGTGTAGATATGCAAGTCTACCCGTAAAACCAACTTGGTTGTGGCCCGACATTTCTACCTACCTTGCCTGAAGCCTGAGTGAAATGCAGAAATTCCGTAACAACGTCAAACACGGAATCTATCAGTCTTATTTGGAAGTGCCAAACATAGTCAAGACAATCGATTCTCAGAGTCTCACAGTCTCTGTACACTTTCAAAGGCTTATACGAATGTGGCTTACTTAGTTAAACAAGACAATCGATTCTCAGTCTCGCAGTCTACGTACACTTTCAAAGGCTTAATTGAATGTGCCATACATAGTTAGTTAAAGACAATCGATCCTCAGAGTCTCGCAATTGACGTGCACTTTCAAAGACCAAGAACAAAAGTGTCACTGCTACTGGTACCTCCCCCCACATGTACTCCGCGGTCCTAATTAAAATGCCGTCCCGTCGCCAATCTTCATTTTCACCAAGACCAATTTTATAGTAGTGATTCAAATAGGATAACTCGAGTGTATGAGTGGATAGTTTGGGGGTGAAAAATCAGTGTTGGGTTATGTGAAATTGTTTCAACAATTTTAGGTCTATGACTTTGTAAGTTACGGTTATGAGATGACCAGCCTTCATAACCTGTCACCATTATGATTTATTTAATATAATATGTCCTGCTTGCTTTCATTTGCGTTAGATACCAAGTGTAATGATTTAGATTTGGCCATTATGTTTTCTTTATTATAGTAAGTCCTGCAAGCTTTCATTTACGTTTCATGTTAAGCGTAACGGTTTAAATTGGTTTCACGACTTATACAACACTGACAACACTCAACTCCGAAGCCAAACACATCACCCAGATCTTCAGTACCCACCAACAACTGAAGCCAATCACTTTGCGTGTCAACGGACCCAGCCATGACCGAATTCGACAGAACTGATTGACTACTATTAGCAACATCGCATTCGCTTCGATCCCATTGGTTCTCAAGGTTTCTGGTCAGTGACAATGAGTTCAAAGAGGTGGCACGCTGCATGGCCAGACGCTTCAAGGTCGGCACACCGGTGTGTGATCCCAACTCAGCAGCACCTTCGACAAAGCCAACAGCACGTGCCAGATCAAGTGGACGCTTACCATCCTCCATTCGGAGCGATACTGAGAGGCAGCAGTTACATGAAGGTGAATTATAGTTGAGTCATACAAACACACTTGCTCGTGCAATAGATAGTATGGGATACTTTATGCTAGTAAGTGTGCCGCTCTGGGGCAAGTACCATTGACCCCGGGCGAAATGGAGACCATCCATTTATGGATATGTACCTATATAATTAGGGTTCTACATGGATAAAATCAGTCATACGCTCACTTATATATATATATATATATATATATATATATATATATATATATATATATATATATATATATATATATATATATATTACATATACATAAATACACACACATGCATACATATACACATGCACATAATATGTATATATATATTATATTGCATATATATATAATATATATATATATATATATATATTATTATTATTATATATATATAATATTATTATTATATATTGTACATATGGAACATATATGTATAGATATATGTGATATATATACAGATTACAAACAGATTGCATATATGCATGCATGCATAACTATATTGTCATATCATGTACACATATTATACATTATGTACATTGGCATATACATACATAATGTATGCATGCATGCAAAGATGCATGTGCATATTATGCATGGCATTACATATATATAGCATACGTACGCATGCAAAGATGTATGTACATATGCATACGTCTGTCCATATATGTATAATAGATAATATATGTATATATATATTATTATTATTATATATATATATATTAGTAATATATATATATATATATATAATATATATATATATATATATTATGTATATATGTTATATATATATATGTATATATATATATTATGTATATATATATATATATATATATATATATATATATATATATATATATATATATATATATATATATAATGTGTGTGTGTGTGTGTGTGTATTTATACATATATATATATAGTGATATGTACACACAAATACATTGTCATAGGATATACATTTGTACATCTGCGTGCAACCATAAACCCTGGGCACTTACCATTGGCCCCCCACCTCAATAACAGACGCAATGCTGGTGCACAATGTGATGTGACGGTCATATGTAACGGCGTTTCTCCCCACATGTTGGCTGCGTTTAGGTTGGCTCCCATTTTGAGCAGGTGGCAGATTATCTCTTCGTTTCCTGTCCAGGCAAATGTGCATTTAGATCAGTATACGGCTTTTCCAAACAATCGAATCGGGTTAGTCCGCCATCGAGAATTCGTTGGGTTTGCCGATTTGATGTGGATTGGTATCGCCTTTGGAAAGGGTACTGACACAGTCGACTTCAGGAGTTCTGTCAGACTCAGACTCTTCCTTACAAACTCAGAGCCTCTACAGTAGAACATCAGCTACTTGGAGAATAGATCATATGCACCAACTATGCAGAGATGCCTTGCAGATAGTCGTTTATGAGCAAACAAGTGCGCAAATTACATGCAAACATGCATGTTTGAAAACCCTTCACCTCCAGTATAACACACAACGAAGGCTAGTGCACGGAAGCAGCTGGATCTTCACAGTGCTCATATCAGGGCATTGCATTCGCTGTATCGCACAACACTTTTCGATACACGAATTTTGCTTATGACAAACAATAGACCATATATATATATATATATATATCCCCTTGCTGAGTACAAAAAATAATCAATCGATTATTCGAATCCAATATATACCTACCAGTAAAGGCAGCGTAATGCAGGGGTGTATTGCCCCTTTCGTCGGCCATAGTGAGCAATTCTGGTGCAACATGCAAAAGGAACAGCATCTCATTGGCCATCCCACACCACACACTGTAGTGCAAAGGCGTGCACCCGTATCCGTCACGGAGGGCCGGATCTGCCCCCAATTTGACCAGCCGCAGTAGGCAGTCTAATCTCCTCGATTGATGGCTGTATGGATGTGATTGAGTGTCGTATTTGTACGTCAGTGTACGTGTATATGGAAGCAGATATGTTTTATTGCGTAAGTAAGTTTCGTTTGTTCATATGGCCAACTCAGCGCCCGATACAGACACGCGTAGACACACGAGGTTGCATGGGAGCATCGGGTTGGAACCTGATTGGCGTTCCTTTAAATGCACATCGACTAGTGCATGCTGTTGAAGAAGCTCAACGCTTAGTTACAATTTATGATCAGCTGACCTTAATCGAACCTTTCTCGGCTCATATCGTATAAACGTATAAAATACGTATACAATACGAATACAGCTATATGTGCAAGTAACGCTAGATACACACCTATAAAAACACACATACATACGCACAGACAACATCCCGCAAATACATACGAGCTACATGGCATACCCAGTCGCCTCATTGCAGTTATGGGCTTGCACAGACGCCATCGTGGTGTATGGTTGTCTGTGCCTGCATCCCCTGTTGTTGCTTTTCCTCGGCCGAGACTTCATCACCCGATTTCCGTATCTGCGCCGTAACGTATTTGTGGAGATTAGTATCAGTAGGTAGTATGCATAACAGGCAGTGGCCGGAGACACGTTTGATATGCACACAAGTGCGTCGTATGTATATGTGGGTAGCGATGTGGTATGTAGGTCTCATACAATACACACACTAACAGGAGGTAGGACAAGTCTTGGAATAGTCTATCCCACAACTACAGTAGTACACATCTGTGCAATTGAGACTTAGCACGCACAGTGGATCTCCCGTCCTTGGATCTGATACCAGCCTACACCATAACACACATACGCAGAGAGAGATGGTGGAGAGTGACTTGGCCGAGATTCGGTACCTGTTTGTCTGACCAACAGGCGGCGACTTTGGCACACCGCAACCACTTTGTAGCTGTGCAAACGACGTTTCTATGGCTACAGGATGTCTTAACCGACTTAAACCCTAAACCCTAAAACCTCATTGAAGATATCATCAAACCGTATATCATCAATAGATATATATATATATATATATATATATATATATATATATATCATATACATTACTTACATATATGTATATATATATATATATATATATATATATATATATATATACAATATACATATATACATATATATATATATATATATATATATATATATATATATATATATATATATATATATATATATATATATATATATATATATATATATATATATATATATATATATATATATATATATATATATATATATATATATATATATATATATATATATATATATATATATATATATATATATATATATATATATATATATATATATATATATATATATATATACATATACAACATACACACATACATACATACATACACACACAAACACAAACACACAGATACAAAAAATATATACAACATATATATATATATATATATATATATAACCCTGTACCTGTGTCCAAATAACTATTCCTCATTAGCCCTGTACTCACACCAATCCTACATAACACTTTAAACGCTCTGTCGCTCACTTCATACCGATCGTGTTGGCACGTGCAGATACGGTCGTAGTGACAGTTGAATTGACATTTGGTCAACAGCGGGATGGTCTTGTACACCCGGCTACCACCGTGCGTGTGGCTGTGTGTGCCATACACTGCATGCGTATGCACACTCTCATCAGCGTCATGTCGTGCACCGTTCTGCAACGCCCCAGATGCCGCGTGGTGAGCATGGCTGTTTGTAACACCTACTGTGCTGATATGTAACCCCCCTAGTGTGCGTTCGTCCATCTCTGTGTGTGAAGTGTTGTGTGTGTCATCATGTGTAATGCTGTGTGTCTCGTACGTCTCCAGACGCCTCCGCGTGTAGGCGATATCGCCCGCTCTCCCATTGGTGACGTGTATGGGCCTTCCCAGGGGTCTTCCGTGCGAGCTTTGTCCCATTCTTACGCCAGGTATCTCTGATCCAGATCCTATGGTTGTAATACCATGCAGATACGCGTCCCTGGTTGTGCGGTCTGACCGTTGATAGATCTCGCGCCTAAGAATATGACATAGCATTAGTTCTGAATTAGTGTCGACAACGAGAGGATAACTGACATTCCATCCTACTGGACTGGGGTAGTGAGTGTGTAGTTGATATCATTGAGGATTGTGCCAAGTATTTCGGTGTTGTTGATGTTGTACGGTTAATGTCGAATAATACTTTAGGTACTTTCTACCCTCCGCCTCATGCACCTACACTCGGTGTACCTGCCCTCGGTATACCTACCCGCGTGTACTGAACGCAAATTATGATTTTGATTTATTGTCACACAGTTATCCACCAAAGAAGAGTACACCGCATATAACCACAGCAAATGCAAAGCAAGCTTAATACAAACAGCAACAAAAGAACATACACACACGATATATCACATACAGCAACCAGAACACACATAAAAAATATAACATCAAACAGTAGACATCACACATGGGCGAATTTGGCTCACACAATTGACATAACAGACCTTTTAAATTGGCCCATAAGTGCTCGGAAAGACCCCTCGCACCGAGTGATGCCACACTTCACCACGGCATGTAACGGGCGATGCCCCTGAGGAAAACAGGTGTTGGCACACATACCCAACTCAATCAGATAGCTGATGCTGTCCACCTGCACATCGAGGATTTAGCTTGAGTCAGGCCATACGTCAAGTAGTTAGATTATACGTCACTTATCTACCCTCTATTCTATATATAGATACGACGCAAGTTATATGCCTTGAGGATACAACACAGACCGCTAGCAATGCCACAGGGTCGATTACCACCGGCTGAGCATTCAACCGTGGTTCCCTATTCTAATGACAACTATCCATAAAACTTTATCTACCCCCTATTTACCCCCTATTCTACAGATAGAATTGACGCACATCCTATACATAGAAATGTCGCACATCCTATATATAGAAATGTTGCACATCCTATATATAGAAATGACGCATATCCTATATATAGAAATGTCACACATCCTATATATATAAATGACGCACATCCTATATATAGAAATATCGCACTTCCTATATATGGAATGACGCACATATTGTGCACTGATACCCAACGGGCCGCCAATAGCCCCACAGGCTCGACTGATCTCTCAGCCGGGCTGCTCTATTCTATTAAAATAGGTTCTCAGCAATTTTTACCACCAGCTATCTATCGTTTAATACACCGCAAATAATAAATATCTATTAAAAAAAAATGGCCCAGCATACATTCTATACGTAACGACAACGCAAATCTTACACACCGATAATCCAACACAGGCGGCCAGCAACACCACAGGATCGGTGATCTGTGGTTGGTCTTTCGATCGCGTCTCCTGGTGTGAATGGAAGAGTTTCAGGATTCCTATTCGCCCCATTTCAGCAGCTGAATTGAGAATTGGGATATAAATATTGGTATTAGGGGTTCAAATGTGGAAATTGGCGTGAGGGGTTCAGAATTTCAGTTTGTATAAATTTAGCAATTGAATTGGGATGCGAATATTAACACTAGGGATTCAATGTAGTAGTATGCGTGATGGGTTTCAGGATTCCACTTCGTCCTATTTTAGCAGTTTAATTGGGATATAAACATTGATATTGAAGGTTCAAATGTAGTATGAGTGAGAGGAGATTCCACTTCGTCCTATTTTAGCAGTTTGAATGGGACATGGATATTATTATAAGGGGTCCAATGTACCAATATGCGTAAAAGAGTTTAGAATTACAGTTCGCCCAATTGAAGGTTTAATTGCGATGGCATCCAGAGGGTCTTATCGCGAGTCACATGTAGTAATCAACAACGCGTGTTTTTCTGCAGATATTCCGTGTGTGCTGATACAATAAGCGAGATTGGCTTCTATTCATAGAGTGGTAAGGATGCAGATAGCAATAAGAATGTCTGCCAAGTTTACGAAACAGACACAAATATACTCTATATATCCAAAGCGCCGACATAAGCGGATATTATATATCTCATTGTAGGCATGCAGGGGGTTCTGCGTTTCAGATCGAGATGCATAAGGGCGATTCCGGGCTTCCAATTGGGGCCAGATAAGTGCGATAGAGCTTATATGCTATATTACACACATGTATATATATATATATATATATATGTATATATAGTGCGCGCGTGTTTGCGTTTGTGTGCTTAGCATTGCCCGTGAAAAAAAATAGTGCTGAAAAAATGATAAACGTACCTATAAATTGGATGGATATCCCCATAAAAAAAAATATGAACTGACCACGAATAGAGAGTGACCTCCAAAAAAAAAATTGCGGTAGATTGGCTTGCAGCGACATCCCAGATGATATGCTACTACATACGGGTATAAAACATAAGCACAGAATCAAAAAAGGCATTAATAATACTAAATGGTTAGAAGTTTATACATAGGAAACATTTCCTAACAATACCTGCGAGAGTAGCGGAGTCGGGTTGAGGGTAACCCACCTTTCGGTGGAATGCATCGACCCCATCTTTTATCAGAAGCCTTTCTAATAGCTCGATGTTGTTTATCTCTGGTAATATAAAAGTTCTCATGTCAGATGTTGAACAGGAACGATGATCTGCGACTAATTAAATTGATATATATATATATTGTATATATATATATATATATATATATATATATATATATATATATGTATATGTATATATATATATATATATATATATATATATATATATATATTATATATATATATATATATATATATATATATTATATATTATATATATATATATATTATATATATATATATATACATATATATATATATATATATATAATATATAACATATAAACATATACAAATATATATATTATTATTATTATTATTACATATGAACATATTTACATACGTATGCATGAATATAATATATTATATAATATTATATTAATATGTATTATTATATGTATTATTGTATGCACAATATGTATGTATTATATATATTATTATTATTATTATTATTATTATTATTATTATATGTATTATTGATTGATATTGGCTGGCATGGCACAAACATGATGACGTACGTATGCACGCACACGAACGTACGTGCGTACGTCTGTACGTACGTACGTACGTGCGCAATGCGCACGCATGTAATGTAATATTATTAATATTATTATTATTGTTACACATACATGCGTACGTATGCATTATATATTACATTATTATTATTATTATTGATTATTATTATTTATTGGCATGCATGACGCGTACGTGCGTGCGTACGTACGTACGCACAACGCATGTTTATCTGTACGTACGTGCATGTGCGTACGCATTATTATTATTGGTACGCATGCATTACATTATTATTATGTAAACATTATGCTATTATTATTATATATATATTGTTATTATTATTATTGTTATTATTATAACTATTATTATTATTATTATATTCAATATATTATATGGTATAATATATTATATATATATATATATATATATACATATATATACATACGCATCCGCATCCATATATATATTATATGTATTATATATGTATTATATGTATGATACATATACATATATATGTATATTGTTATGCATGCGTGTGTGTGCGTGTGTGTGCGTGCATGTATGTTGTATTATTATCATATATATATATACATATACATACACATACATACATCACACACACAAAACCATATGTATATATAAAGTTATATAGTTATTTATATATATATATATATATATATATATTGATATATGTGCGTGTGTGTGTGTGTGTATGTATGCATGTGTGTATGTATTACGTGTGCATGTATGTATGCATTGTGTGTGTGTATGCATATATATGTATGTATGTATATATATACAATATATTAACATATAAATAATATATATATATATATATATATATATATATATATATATATACTCATCTTCCGTGTGTATAACTCTAGATTAGTATAAGCGCATCGCTCACTGTAAATGCTTAAAGACTCTGAAAGATCATACAATGGAAAAATGCAACTAGGGCTAAAAAATACTATTGTATTTTGTATCACTCTAGAGATAGAATGCATATCGAACTTACTGACAGCCTTCACAGCCTTCTCCCTGCCAGTCAACATGGACAGTGGATCCATCCTGTCAACATGCACACGCTATGCCAATATGCAGTCTGTATCACGAGCTAATTTTGTTGATGGGGCTTATACTGCAGAAACATAAGTGTAGTACTTCACATCTCGTGTTAAAAAATCCGCTATATGGAAAGTTTCACGTATGTATACTACATATTCTTTGTACTCTCTCGTATGTATGACTGTAGCCCGAGAAAACTATATCGCCTGTGATGTCACATCTGATAAGAATTACGGGATATAAATAACCATACATTAAAATAGCTTGAATGCTTTATCCATGACGGAGTGGCCGATAATATTGCTCTATACATATTTCGACGGAAATGGCCTCCTTTTGCCTGTGATGCGGTGAATCTGTTAAAGTTGAGCGTATTGAACGCCTTATTTTTTGGGGGGTTTTATTAGAGTCACGGCCTCAAACCAACATAAACGCGTATACGTCGCGTTAAACCCGGTCGTCCATGGTCCGGTCAGGTCACTGTCTTCTCTCTCTCTCGCTCTACTCTACTCATTCTACTCTACTCATAGAGAGAGTAGTCTCTCCTATTCTCTGAGAGACCTAACCTCATAACGTTATGCATGCTTCATTTTAAAACCACGTTCAACGGTTTTTTTTAGCGGTGCAACATGCAATACACGTAAAACGTTATGTGGTTTACATAGAGGTCTAAATAGATTCTAGAAGACTCCCGTATTTATTATATTTTTTTTAGAGAAACAATTAGAGTGAGAGAGACTGAGAGCGTCTGAGAGAGGCTGCGTACCAGACTACCAGTGCGTGACACACAGTGACACAGAGCCAGAGTCCTGAGAGGCTGAGACCTTTTTGAGTGGCTGAGATTTTTTGTTTTCGCCACTCGCCACGCACCAGTGACCAGTCAGGCAGTCACCAAGAGTCACCAACAGCATACATAACACTGAATACATCTGTGTTGGTAAAAGACGCCGACATTTAGGCAAACGACATGTACTACGTGTTGGCGCGCTATTTTGTCGGACATGTCGATTTTTATAGAAAACAAATCAATTTAAGTCAATGAAACAGCTTCAATGCACCTGAATAAAAAACGAAATGCACCTCAAGTCCTGGAGTCCAGGTCCTCATCATATCGCTTTCAAAACTCAAAACTCAAAAATCAGAAGACAATCAGTTGCAACTATTGTAAATAAATTATGTCGTAAGTAGTTAGTAGCTACTATTTAATATTTTTTGGCGGATGTCTGAATACTGTTCCAACGACTTTTTTTTGCGGTTTTTACATGAATGGATTTATGCTTTTGTATAATAGTATACAGTTGTTATGTCATTTACGGACATACTTTTATACCTATGCACAGAAACACACAGGAATACTCGCAATATAAACTGTAAACAGTCTTAATTCATTTATTTATTTTAATTATTCAATCATATTATTAAATTGTTTAAAGTCTGTAGGTGGAAACTTATGTCGGTGTCAGTTGGCTTGGGCGTTGGCTCATAATTCATAAATGTCAACACTACTGACGACGTTCTTAATTCTAATCCCGCGCCCAAATTGCTACAAAAGCCTAAAATACGTTTTAATGAACGCGCCAAAAATGGTAAAAAAAAGTTATCAGTACCCTTATATCAGTACTGGTCCCACTGACCTGACCAGGTGCACCTAGATGCGCCTGTAGTGGGACCGGCTGTGTCGGCAACAGGTATGACACAAAAGACATGTCGGCGACATGTCGCCGACACAAACCCATACGACATGTACTACGTGTCGCGGCGACATATTTTCAGGGGTGTACGTCGTTGTCGGATGTCAACCCAGGAATACATGTGTAATTATGTACACTCTCTTTACATTCTACAAGCTACAGCCAACACCAAGTCCAAGTCTGCAACAGCCAACATTTTTATTTATATAAAATATATTATATAATTATCGTCAGTCTCTTGACTCTCTTCCAATGATGAATAGACACTTTCCAACTATTAACAGTTGCAGCATCTGATTGGCTAAATTTATGGAAAAGTAGAAAGG
This sequence comes from Sphaeroforma sirkka, assembly GCA_001586965.3. Lineage (NCBI taxonomy): Eukaryota > Ichthyosporea > Ichthyophonida > Sphaeroforma > Sphaeroforma sirkka. Next base: position 1,576 of record LUCW03001080.1, on the reverse strand, counting down.
GGATGTGGCAGACAGAGACTGGCAGGAGCCTGGAAATGCCGCCCCGACTCGCCGGTATTAACAATTGACATTCTGCTCGATTTGTCAACCCACTAGTCACTAGTCCACCTGCCACCACTGCGGGTTATGTGGCATGTCACATGTGGTCTACGAATTGGACATCACACCTCCTCGATTTTAGACCGTAAATACATATGCTGAGTCGGAGCTGACTGGTGTCGACTCCCAACAAGCATTTCATTGCATACCAGTTTCTTTTCATATTTCACCACGGGTGCAACCTGAGACCTCGAAGTTGTGCTGTAGTAAAATGGCTTCCGATACGTCATCTTAGACATGTGAACCCTGGGTTTACCACGAATTTGATACCTGTGATACCTGATTTTGCCATCAATTTGTTGCATATTTCGACAAAATTACTGGGGTTACCGTTTTGACTTCACGGCACTTTGACATCTCACATGTTCCACCATGTTTTACTTACTGCTATTTGTAAGGTATAGTTGCTGCCATCTCACGCCTCTCAATATGGTGGACAAAGCTCAATACTTGTACCATAACACTTGACAGCTAATATGTGGCTACTGACAGTACCCCCAATTTAACACCGACCGACAAAGTATATGACATCAGTCATTCTGAAACACATATCAACTTTCCATGGATATACACCTACATATAGACTACACCCACATGTAGGTCACACCCACACGTAGACTACATTCACATGTAGACGTATCTTTAAAAATCGAACACTATTCTTTATTACCAAAACATTTTATACCTCACTGGGCACTGAAACAGTCTTGAACACTCAAAACAAACTAGTACCTATTCCACACGTTATTATGCCGCACATTGTCAGTATGATTTAATTATGATACAGATAGCCTTATTAACGACAATCGTATATCAGTTTTTCAGTCTACCGATAAGTCTGCAGTGATCTATCAGTCTTTGTGTCTGCCGATAAGTCTTAAATAAGTTGTGTTCATCGATACGTCTGAATTAACCCATCTATCTGTGTCTACCAATACATCTGCTGCTAATACGCTCCTCGACCCTCATACATTCCTACAATAGTCTTCTTATATAGATACGTATACTCAAGTCAACCCCGATCTTTTCCAGCTGTCCTGAATACGTTTTATTCATATTTCAAACTTTATCTCGTACAAATGCCGAATATTTTCAATAAATACATTCATTTTCGATCTGCCGCCTACAAAAAGATTTCTTCGGGCCCAATGATTGGCTGCTTCGCTTACACGCTTTGTAGCATACTTAGTATTGCACCTCTATGTCATTGTTTTCTCCTGAGCAGTCTCCAGGTCGTCTGATATATCATCTGCCCTACAGCTACCCATGTTTAGATGACGTACAACAATTCCGACACCAGATGCAATACATAATTTCAATTCCATTTTATTCCCTTACAATTTCATGACATTTCTCTGAGTTTCTTCAGTCGTTCTGATAAATCTTCCTCCTGCTCCTTCGTCGGTTGTGCAACAGACACCGCCGCATTAGGTGCCGCTCCGAGTTGCTGTTCCATTTCAAGCCCATGCTCGTCTGC
>LUCW03001079.1:20000-21034 GCA_001586965.3 Sphaeroforma sirkka | reverse complement strand
GTAGGACTAGCATAATGCTCTCCCGGTCGTATCAAAGTGAAAACTTTGCCATCAACCACTTCAACTATCTCTATACGGTTGCTGTATCATAATCAGTTGAATATGTGATAATTTGTTGGACTGCAATAATACTCTTGAGTATATAAAGGCGTCTCTATTTGCGTTTCGATTACATTGGACTGTAGGCTGCTTTTAGACATAAGCCTTCTTAATCAGACATTTAGATAAGCTGCAACTAATATATTTACATCACTCTACTTACTAATGAGGTTTAACTTATATATGCCGGACTCATAATAATTTACAAGGCCCTGGAAAAGGCCTGCTAAAAGAGGCCATTGAGACCTATTCATTCATTTTCCTTCCTCTTTGTTTTCAAATTTTTAAAAGTGCCCTACACTCTACACAGGCATATTTCATAAATTAAATAAAACAGTCAACAAAAAAAAAAAAAAATTCCAAACCACATCAGCTGGAGCCGGGTGTGTTCAATCGAGGGCTATGGCTGATGAAATAAAATAAAATTATAAATAGCATAAACGGTTATTTTAACATATAAACGGATTGTTCAATTTAGGAGGCTACGAACGGATTCCTATAAAATACATAGCCTAAAGTGTATTTTTTTAAATAGTAGGCTGTGAAGAATAACGTTTTTGTGCATAGCTTACAAAGTGGCTCTCAATTTTCGAAATTTCAGACTCGAGAGTTGGGACTTGGGGCTGTAGGGAGTGGGGACTCGACTAAATAACCGACTCAGCCTGGCGCCAAACCAGGAGTGCAGACTCGAGGCCCGATGATCATGGCATTTATATACACATACACATAAATAGATATAAATACGGCTATGAAATACACACCATAACGGTGTTTAAAAAAGTATCCATCTGACTATTCAATTCAACAGTACAGACTTTTTGCAACTTTTGATTACGATATAAATATATATGTAATTGCCTGCTGAGCGTATAGCGAGCTTGACCCTAGTGGCATCATGTACAATGGTATTGGCCTGGCCACAGTCAGAGGTTCTG
>LUCW03001079.1:0-17500 GCA_001586965.3 Sphaeroforma sirkka | reverse complement strand
CACCTGAGGTCAGCAACAGAAAGCCCTCCGCTGACAAAGGCGAACGTAGCGCATCTAGAAGCAGAAGCCCTCCGCCAAGTAAAGAAGTTAAGGTGCCTCCCACCATACACCCGTCTCGTATGTCCTTAGTAGGTAAGGCCATAGGTGCTGGTGCCGATTCGCAGAGTAAAGCCAGATCCAGATCCAGATCTCGCGGTCGTAGCGGTCGCGATAGCGCAGGGACTGCCTCCGCGTCTGCGCCTACTGAGATCGGAACAATCCATCCCTCGCGAATGAATCTTGTGAAGCCCATTCTGGATGCCAAAGCCCCCGTATCTGATCGAAGGGGTCGAGATGATGCTGATTCAGAAAGAACCCGAGACAGGTCAAGGGGTCGAGAGAAGGAGCGAGAGCGCAAACGCGACGCCAGTCCAAAGATGGGGGACGCCGGGTTTGTGCATCCATCGAGACGTGTTCCGGTTGTACCGAAAGCGTATGTGGCCTACATTCGCTTAAGCTTTCTATTACGTTTGTGTTTCGGCTGTTACGTTTTATGTTTTGCTTGGCCTTGACTTCATCTTTGTGTTGCTCTAGTGTACAATGCGTAGCTGGCTTACATGTAAATATGTCTCCTAAGGTACTATAGGTCGTGGGTCTTAGGCGTCACGTGCTTGTTGGGGCCTGCTTCCCGAGTTCACAGCACAAGATATAGCAACTTGGGCAGTCATGGATTCATGGACTCTCCTCCTACCTAGAAACACCAGTGAAAACTCCTTCGATATTTAAAAAACAAACAGTAGTTGGCGACTCGGTCTTGCAATAAAATCAGGGCCCATAACTCTCCGAGTAAACCTTAGACTATCCCATATTACTTATCATGTATTACCTACTCATTCTCGCAGCAAAAGCCCCACTCGAAGTCCCAGTCCCAAACGTTCTGCGCGCGGCAATGATCGGAGCCGAAGTCGCAGTAGGGGACGCCGCCATCGCGAGCGCAGCCGTAGCCCTAAACATGCTAGAGATACTACTGAAGTATCTCGGAGGTCGGCCCGGGAAAGGTACGTTGTTGTTGGCAGGATGTCATCCGTAAGTAGTTGTGGTGATCGGTGGTACAGGTATTGGAAAAAAACTAAGACCATGTTCGAGTAGCACCCTTGCCCCTATCTAGGTTGTGCATTGTTGTACGTTTTTTGTGCATTTCGATGTGAATCCCAATGTATAAGGGCGGGATTCTCCTTGTATCGTCAGCATCCTCCGATAAAGTACAGTACTCATTATACCGGTTTTCTACCCATTTTAATATTTAGTCCGTTCAATTTGTTGAGATAACCTATGTCATAGTTTGCATCCCCTGATAAGGCCCATTACTTGTATTTACCATCATTATACTCACTAAAACTCTTTTTATCCCAATTTTACCTTTCAAATTTGCCATAGATCCCGGACGCGCTCTGCCTCGCGATCACCACCACCACGCCGCAGAGGCAGTCGACGTGGCGAACGTTCGAGATCGCGTGAGACTCGGCGAAGGCGCTCACGGAGCAGATCCCGAAGGAGATCTAGATCTAGATCCAGAGACAGAAGGTCAAGTCGACACGGGAGAGAGGAGAGGGGTCGCAACAGACGATCCGCCTCTGGCGGTAGCGGTCGGTCTCGCTCTAGGAGTCGAGGACGCCGCTGAGCGTGGTGTTGGGGACAGGTGTAGCTATGACCTGAAGTGCACGGGATAAGATTCATAAAGTAATCTTGACTGGTAGATACTATGGAGTTCTTGCCAGCATACCATAACCGCCTCGGGTTTAGTATTTTAGACGCAATACAATAAGCACTTGTGGTATTACGGAGCAAAAGAAAGCTGTGCGGTTATTAGTTGCCATACTGAACATAATATACTCCGTTCACACGCTTCTTTGCTTCCGTGAGGGATCTAGAACTCGGTATCCGAGTTGTAAGTCTCTTGGATGTTCAGAATTCCTGCATGATAACTGGTCAAAATTGAAGACATCTCAATTGTATTTATTTGTTCAATAGTGCAATCAGGAATTCCATCAACCAAGAGGCGTATTAGACTACCTTGGCAACGTTTTTCAGTATGGTACATACCTACTTAAATTGTTTTTGCAACGTGTCGTGTCAATAGCATCAGTATTTCATTGGGAATAACAGGTTGCAGAAAATATTTCTTTTGAATATCGTGTACGAACCATATTGTGTGAGATGGTTGTCGGCATATTGCGGTGAATATTTCAAAATTTGACATGTAAGACATATAACACCGTTGGTTTTGAGAAATGAGGTTTTGTTGGCTACGAACACTCGTGATCACCGGTTGAACATGATCTATATAAACTTATATATATATATATATATATATATATATATATATATATATATATATATATATATATATATATATATATATATATATATATATATATATATATATATATGTATGTATATATATATTTAAATACATACATATATATATATATATATATATATATATATATATATATTGTATATATATATATATATGTAATATTATAAACCTGTTATATATATATTATTCATATGTGTTTGTGTACAAATGTGTATTATATATATAATATATATATTATATTATGTATAATAATATAATATATATATATATATATGTATATTGTATATATAATAATATAATACATACATACATATACATATGTAATGGCATGTATATATATGCATATTGTGTATATGCATATGCATGCAAATACATATTAGCCTATATGCATGTATTATGTATGTATGTAATGTATGCCAATATATAATATTATATATGTATGTATGTATTATTATTGTATTATTATATATTATTATATATATTATGTATAATATAATATATTAATGTAAACCTGTATAAAAAAATATATTGTCCATACATTGTATGCATATATGTATATATATGATATATATTATATATAATAATAATATATATGCTATATTGTGTACAAGCATGTATGTGTGCAAACATTTTTTTTTTTGTATCCAATATTATATATGTATGTGTTTTTTGTTTGTGTATATATGTATATATATATATATGTATGCATAAGAGTATTTTTTATATGTTTCTATCTCTATCTATATATACATATATGTATGTGTTTGTCTATCCATATATATAGTGTGTGTGTGTTGTGTGTATGTATATAGTATATATATATATAATATATATATATATATATATATTTATATACATATATATATATATATATATATATATATATATATATATATATGTATAGATATATATATATATATATTTATATGTATCGGTGGGCGGGTGTACATGTATGTTATTGTATGTACAAGCTTGTATGTGTGTGTGTATGTTAGTTCGTGTTTGTATGCATTGTCTAAGACTACAACCTGTTGCGACAGCTATACTTGTTATATACAACCGTCAGGATCAACTAGATGCGTAATGAATTCAATTGTTAATATAACTAGATTATTGAAACTTTTTGGTGAATCATCGAGATATATAAATTGTATCATATATGTACTGTATTTATTGCGTTTGAATGAAATATCTGTCGTATGCTATTGTCAGGACCAGCGAGATGTTTGAGATTTGTTCTGTATGCGTTTACCAGGATCTCGTGTAAGTAGACTAGTTTGAGTTGGAAAACCGCTGTATGCAATCTATGCAAGAATCTATCGAGCTGCTATGTGCAACGGTTCGAAATAATATAAAAAGTGTGGATTGAATATCGAGCGGCAATCAACGTGAAGAACACCGTATCATACAACGCCAAGGTATTGCAAGTTTGCACAATATAGCGAAGGAAACAAAGTTTCGACTATTTTCGATTTCTTTTATCTCTACGTGGATAGCGAGTTCTTCTATTATAGTGTGGATAGCGAATGTAATATACTGTAGAAAGCTTTCAGTTTTGAAGAGTTCTCAGGTTGCAATCCGTTCGCACTCGGGAGATCTTCTCGCATGAAAATCACCAAATGCAAACATCTTACCAACACTCATTATCCTCTAGTCCCAAACCTTCCAAGCATGGCTACTTACAAAGATCATTCCACCCTAGTGCTATTATCAACAAACCCGCTATCTTAGCTAATTTTGCATGTACTATTGTAACACATGCTGATGGTTTTTCATCTTTTCTCTTTCCTTCCCTAAATACTTATTACAGTCCCCAGGGCAGGCCTTGCGTGTGTGCATGTTCAGCTTTCCAAATCCATCCCAAACAGCAACTCCGATCGCCCACAGCTGACGTCGATTATGCGCCGTATGGCACGAGCGTGCACAGATTCGACCTCTAGGTAAATAGTGCAGAGGGTCTGCATCGAGTTATCGCGCACTCGACCCATCCTGAACACCACATTCACAAGTAGTGCAAAAATTTGACATCTTTACATCTACATACTCGTCCTGTCACCTTACATCCACCACATTATAAGACCTAAACCACAACCCTTGTCCCGCACATTGAGTACGGTTCGGGATCGGCCTGGCTGTCTAACTGATCTCGCAGCTTGAGTGAACTGCTCAGATTCATATCGGTTCTCAGCTTTCGCCTCAACCCAGTTGAAGTCTTACCTACAGTTACACCGATATCATTTACCCACTCTTCGGCGGGTAAGCCCTATCCTCTCCGTACTATACTATTTACATTTAGCTTCGGCCCGTATCCTGGCCTGTTCCTAGCTTTGCTGACCGCCTCTGGGATGCTTTGGTGTTCATGCTACCCACGTTACCCTCGCCACGGTTAAAATTCACTTTGTACTCTTCGGGCTCGACGAATCGTACTTCACCTTCATCAACAGAGCGCATATCAAGAGCTGTAAGTGTGTAGTAAAATATAGCTTATGGTTAGTCAAGTGTAGGCAATGGATAATTTGTAGAGCAAGTATGCCCGTGACGCATGGACAAATGCCCTATCAAGAAATGCACGCTATATAAAATGAAAGGCTCATATAGTGTATCAAACTTACCACGTGCGCAAGGCCCTGGGTTACAAGTTCTAATCGCAGCTCCGGGGCATTCCGCACCACCGCCGGACGCGGCTGGATTGTTACACTCGCGTGTCTGAATTCCAAAAGAGCACGTGACAGTGCACTCAGCCCACTCAGACCAGTTACCATCCACTCCATCTCCAGTTGTAGCATCTGTGTCATCACCTGTTGTGTCACCGACTGTTGTGGTGTCACCTGTAGTGACAGCTGTGGTATCATCGGTATCGGCATCGGCATCAGCATTGCCGAATGGGTTGAATGTGGTGGCCTCTAGAGAGGTGGTCACGACGTCCGAGGTACTGAATACCGGAAATACCACCTCGGAAGTGGTTGTTACGGGAACGAGTGCCTCGGTGGTAGTTGTAACATCTTCGGTGGTAATAGTCACTTCCTGGGTGGAGGTCGTCACCTCCGAGACAGTCACGTCTTGAGTTACTGTGGTGAGCTGTACAGAAGTGCTGGTACTCACCGCTGCGCTGCTGCCACCTTCGGTCGAAGTCACAAGAATAGTGGAAGTTGTTGTGCTTGCGAAGGTAGGCTCGGGACCCTCAACGGTTGTGAATTGAGTTACTGTCACCAGGCCAGAGTCGACGGGGCAGTCGATACCGTCTTGCAGACAATACTTGAATCCTTTCATGTAAGTGTTCTTAGGCGTGCTTACTTCAGCAGTGCACCAGTCATTTCCCTCTTGACCAAATGCGCAAACCTAAAATCAGATTGGGACGAAATTCGACATTGTTAACAGAGGTTCAATATAATTCATGATAATTGAAAAACCGACCCGGTTCAATTCTTCGTGATTTTGAATACACAGCTCAAAATTCAATTCTCAAAATCTACTTACCTTGTCCTCATCTTCAGTACATGGGGCCAAGCAAGCGGCGATAGCAGTGTTGATCAAATACGAGGGCTTGTGGAAGAACTGCATATCATCAGGAGTTATACTACAGTTGCTCATTCGCACCTCAGCTTCCTGATCGAGACCTCCCTCACGATCCCACAACACAGTCACGCAAAGCTGTGTGGAAGGCTGGAACCACTGCTGAGTTTCAGAACTGCCGCTTCTGGGTTGTTCGAGCCACAAGAACCGTTGCGTTTCTGCACCGCTCAAGCAATCAGAAAATGTCAGCGTGTTGTCGTCTTGAGTTGTTGCGCACCGTCCACGATCCCTCAGGTCCTCTAGAACCCAAGTATCATCCAGTGTGGCATCACAAGGCTGTGCATTACAAAGACGTGAACTTTCTCCCGGTTTCGTGCCACAGCATGCGGTCTCGACGTTAGGGTCTTCAGGAATGCAGCGATAGTCGAAACGTTGAATTCCACCATCGCATTGCGCGCTGCACTGATCTTCACCAAAGTACTGCCAACTGCCAGCGGACTCCTCTTGTTGGCACCAGAGTTGATCTTCCATACGTCTGTTGTACAGATCTAGACCGAGGTATGAGAATGAACCAGCCTGGCACCACGGAGTAACATTGTTGTCATTATCACGAACAGCACATACGGCGTCTTTATTGTCGGCTGCGGGGTTGAAGAATGCTTCTTCTTCTTGACGTCCTGCAATCAGCAGATCATCTAGTGAGGGTTCGAATAACGTTCCATCAGCTAGCGAGTCGCAAGGTGTAAGGCATGTGCGCACTCTAGTCTCGACAAGCTCGTCGACGGCGAACTGCTGATAACGGAAATCGTCAGAGTCAGAGTAATCATCCTGACAAGGGCGTAGGAAAATGAAGTCTGTCTGCTTGTCCATGTTGTATCGCTCGGGAACTTGGATACAATTACCAGTGGCTTTGTTGACCCACTGTTTGTCGTCTTTGGGATTGATCTGAATGAAGAGCTGGGAGTCTGAACCTGCACATGGTCGCATCTCTACGTGTGTGGGATCGATTGCATCGATACACAACGGGGTAGCATCTGGTGAATCCAGACTGGCGGTGGATTTGATTACCTTATAGTTGCTCACACTCGCACCACACGGTACAGAGTTGCAAGGGACCTCATTCTCAGGCAGGTCGCCGCAGCAAGAATACTCGAGATCCCGAAGCGACGAGCACACGTACGTCACCGGGCGCAAACCAGTATCGCAAGTAGTAGAGCACTCTCCGTAAAAATCAATCTCCCATCGCCCCTCTGAGATTGGTGATTGACAGAACTCCTCGGCGTACAATTCGTAATTGAAAGCGGGCTCATTGGTGTCAGGTACTGCACACCAGTCTACGGTTCCTGCCTCAAATGTACACAGTCGTCCGGATGCGTCTGTGCAAGGACCTAAGCATACATTGGTGGCCGTATTCGGTCGGGGCGCAATGAGAGCATCGTCAAGAATCTTTTGATTGTTGAGGGTTGTTGCCGAACAAGTTTTGAGAATAACTTGATCGCCATTGTATGGTACCGTGATGCATGTTTGTGTCACTCTATTTTGCCACTGTCCCTGATTCTCGAAATCTGCAATACGTAACCAAACTTGACTAAGATCGGCAGTACAAGGTTCGATAATAGGATAAGGATCTGATGTATCAATATCTCCTACACCAATACAGTTAGCTGTACGGTTCTGACGCATAATATAATTTTCATATGGATCATTATCGAGCGATACTGATTGGAAAGCGGGAATTATCTGTTGTTCATTGTCCTGAGCAGCAACAAATGAGATGCTTGCTGCAAGAATAAGCGAGACTGTAAAGGTAAAAGCACGCATGTTATACAACTAGAATGAAACCCAATACTTTCGTGCTAGTTGGTTGTATTGCCTAGCAAGATGAATTCGACTGGGCTGGTATCGAATTTCCGAAAATATCTGTCTCGATTGCTTATCGATACTTTCCTATTCGAATGTGAGGATATGAACGGTTCTGTGAGATGTGGAAAGTATATGTGTATTTTTTGTCGTCGATTTGGTGAACGAAAGTAGGGCAGTAAGTAAAAAAAGGTCACAAGTATGCTTCGGGTAAATCTCACAGTAAATAGATATAGTATTATAGTTGTATGCAAGATATTTATTTGCCTTTGGTGACATGGATTTGTTTTATAATATGTATGTTTCAATATATCATTGGAACAAGGGACACGAGGTTTTAAAAAAAAATCGTTTAATATTCGTTTTCTATTGGTTGTCACTTTATTAACCAATGATACCAGATAGTTCTACTTATTGTATTCAAGCGTAAAGTTACTTTTGTGTTTTGATTGGTTTTCTCTTTCAACCAATCAATACTATTTTTCAGAAAAGCTAAAAATCAAAGGCATATTTTTCAGCTATTTAATATATTTATAAGAGCATATTTTATAATATTTACACTTGACCTTTTTTTACTCCCAGGAGAGATCGATTGATAACAACGACTGAAGAGTGTAGCGGGCAATCGATAACAAATAATTATACGTTTTCAGCTGCGGTCTGCTGCGTTTTCCTTACAGATGAATTGTTGGAAATGCTGCCTGTTTGATATATGTAATAGGTAAAAGTGTAAGAATGTCGCTTTTAGCATAGCCTTCGAAATAAACATTTTAGATGCATGTTTTATTTTTCTTTACAACACAAGTAGTGGGGGGTTAAACTATGTAAATTTTGCAAATATTTCCATATTTTTATCCATTTCCCCATATGATATCAGACTATCGTCCATCAGACAGTAAAAAGTGAAGAACTAAATATCACTTTGTGAATATCAGGAGAGAATACCATACTAGTAAAAGTAAATAGAACAGAAGCAGAATACCATAATATGAGACAATGATGAGAATATATATTTAAAAAAAATATATTCAAAATTGAAATATAGATAAACAGGAGTATTCAGTATACATTTATTTACTATTGTGACACATCGTTCGTAGCTGACAGCCTGACACAATCTAACTACATCAATGAAAACCAAAGACGATTGGGTATAGCCTAGAGAATCTATTCTCTTGCTTTATCTAACGTGGTTCTATAACACTCAACGCTTAGTAGCATATTATACACGGACCAATGAATATGAATATATAATTTTCTTGCGGTTCTAAACTAAACTCAAATTTGTTGAGGACTTGAGACGAGAAACTTGTACAGCCGTAGCCAGCGTAGCGTGTCAGTGAAACTTCTAATGCTGCTGATCCGATAGAGATCCGTAACAAATGATGCAGTAATGTCACGGTACGCCTCACTTCACCTAGCAATGAGTTACAACATTTTATATAAGCACATAATAGCACAGCTATTTCACGTCGCTGCCTAATGGACACACAAGTCGATGTATAACAATTCAAACCTGAGAAGCAAGTAGGCTTCGATCTACGTCGCTTCACATCGAATACCGCTACTGCAATCATTTTATTTTCGCCCCGTTCAACAATTCGAGTTGAGAGGATTGAGTACTATAATAATATACTAAATATAGAACTATGACGTGAAAGCCATGATATACCTTCAGCTCACTGCAAAACCACGAGCACTTACTTAGCACGTAAGCCCACAGTGTAACTACTATATAGTTAAGAACAATTAAATATTCCCCCAGCGGTTAATCTCACTCGGTCTATGATACAACTATATTTCAAGAGTTGCGAGGTAGATTTAATCAAGCTACAGCCAAATAGACAAAGACTGGGATTCACGAGGTACAAAAGTCAGCTATCATTGCCGCTTTTGTGAAGTCTGCTGAGCCAATGACAATAAAAACTTGATAAGGAACAAAACGCGACAACTGTCAAAATCCCAAATCATTTCTAAAGTAGACACCCAAACGGAACTGCTCCCTTAGCTCCATGCCCAGCTAGGGTTTAGTGCTTTACATATAGTGTTGGCATCGATTGTGAGACCAATTGATTCTTCTACACTTTACACGTTACTGTAATCATTTCATTTTCACTCCGTTCAACAGTTTGAAATGTAAAAGAGAGGATTGGGCACTATAATAACATACTATACAACTATGGCGTGAAAGGCATGATATTCTTTCAGCTCACTGCAAAACCACGAGCACTTAATTAGCACGTAAGCCCAAATTGTAGCTACTATATAGATAAGAATAATTCTATATTCCCCCAGCGGTTAGTCTCAGTCGGTCTACGATGTAGCTATAATTTAAGAGTTGCGAGGTAAATTTATCAAACTACAACGAAATAGACAAAGATTGGAATTCACGAGGTACAGATGTTAGTTATCATTGCTGCTTTTGTGAGTCTGCCGAGCCAATGACAATAAAAACTTTAAAAATGAACAAAACGCGACTACTGTCAAGGTCCCAAACCATAGCCTTCTAAAGTAGACACTCAAACGGAACTTCTCCCTTAGCTCCATGCGCAGTTAAAGTTAGTGCTTTACATATAGTGTTGTCATCGATTGTGTAACTAATTGATTCTTCTACACATGGTCACCCTTGTTTGTGCAATCTATGTAGTACAGAATTCACGTACGAGGGTCATATTTCTTTTAAATAACGAGAGGCATCTCTCTTGCCTTTCTAAAATAAAGAGTTTGCGGCGAATCGATATGCACTTTGCCCCCATTTGGAGAAAATAATATAGAACTTGATACTTTATATTTTCCAGTGCCCTCACTTAGAAGTCCACCTTTTATTTAGGTCAGGATACCAATCGGGTCATGTTGCGATCCCCTCGTATATTTGATCAAGAGGAAGGATTGGATGAGTGCAAGTGTGTTTATTCACTATCTATTTTGCAATTTTAATGAGGAAATCCACACAAATATTAACACCCTAATTCTGTGAGGATATAACATATATTTGTATGGCGACCTGAATTTAGTGGCACAAGTAGGTGTGACGTTCCTCGTGTGTTCGCATATTTAAAAGTTATGAAGTGGATGACCATAATCGACACGTATTGTGTGAAATTTAATGTGTGATTGTGAAGGTGTGCAAGTATCGAAGCTCGATGAAGAAGATACATTCTTGATGTCACCCCCCCCGCAAATATACATGTCAACACAAAAACATAAAGGGTAAAGGTATACTGTACGTTATTCATCGCCGAGAAGTATGAAAATTCTTTTGCTGACTTTATTTCCTATTCTTTATGTACATCGTCGGCTCATTTGTTCTTTCTACCTTGATATGTGATATTATTTCACAAGTCCCATATCTATCCGAAGGAGTATTGCTACCTTGAACGAGTGATATCTACCAGTGACTTTAGGAAATGTACAAGTTCTACTAATTTTTGAGCGCAGCTATGACACGGTGCAGTACTACTGTCGGCTCACACTATGACTACTATCTTCTAAAGAGAATACTATAACACCTTGTCGTTGTCTTGACGCCTGAAACTTGTCGAGTCGGCCAGTGATAAACTTACAATCTGCTCCGCTATTCTCCTTTGTTCATCTTCAGCAAGCGATATTACCTCGACTGAACGCCTATCGAAATCAGCTGCAAAAGAAATAAAACAAAAAAATGAATAAAGATATTCCGTTGTAGTTCATAGTTGTTTAAAATATGATGGACTATATACGATACACGAAACAGATCAATGAAGCACAATATTTACGCTAGCATAACACCGAACTTACCGCGAGAACAAGGTGCTGGACTACATGTCCTGATAGCAGGTCCGGGACACGTCTCGCCGCCGTTCTGAGGCTCTGGCTCGGTGCATGTGCGAGTTTGGATTCCAAATGAGCACGTGACACTGCAATCACTCCATTCACTCCAGTTGCCATCGACAGCGTCGTCTGGTTGTGTCTCACTTGTCTCTGCCGGTGTTTCTGTGCCTGATGACGTCGTTGGAACAAAGGGTTCCGTTGGAAATCCACTTGCACTACTGCTTGCATCGGAAGGTGGATCTACACTCGAAAAGGTGGGGAATTGTGGACCATCGCTTGTGACAGTATCAATCTCCGTAACTGTGGTGGTAGAAGCGTCGGCTGTGCTAGTGATAACGTCTGTCACAGTTGACGTTGATGCTGTTGTAATGTCAATCTCCGTCACAGTGCTGGTAGACGCATCTGCTGTACTAGTTACAATTTCTGTCACCGTAGAACTTTGCTGTTGTGAGCTCGCGGGCAGCGTTGACGTCTCTGTCTCAAAAGAAGTCTCGGTGGATGTGGACGGATCCAAAGTGCTTGAAACCACAAATGTGGTCGTGGTCGTTGAGGCTTCAGGAGGGCGAGTCTCGGTTGTTAAACTGATACTTGTCGTAGTAATAGTGCTAGGATCAAGTGTGGTGGATGTCACTTCAGTCGTTGTAAATGTGCCCGTCAGCGGTCTGGTAACTGTACTGAAGCTAACACTTGTAACCGTCGACGTTGATGGACCTAATGTTGTTGATGTGATCTCCGTGGTGGTAGTAACTCCTTCCGTTGTCGTGATCAGCTCTGTCACGGTGGATTCAGCGCCTGTAGATGTGATTGTTTCGGTGACCACTGATGTGGTTATCGGGGCAGGAGAAGGTAGAATCTCAGTACTCGTGATAAGTACTGTATCGGTCGCGGCCGATGTTTCAGTTACAGTCACGGGAACTGTTGTCTCTGCCGTTTCAGTGACTGTCTGAATATCCACAGTTGTCGAGGTGAAGCTTGTGCCTGGAGCAGTTTCTGTGGTAGCGCTGGTGAATGTCTCCGTTTTGATATCAGTGATTGAAGTGTCCGTGCTGGCCGTGTCGACTGTTGTGGTGGTTTCAGTGACGGTTACACCATCGGTAATAGACTCCGACTCCGTTAGTGAAACGGTCGAAAGTGAATCATCAACTGTAGTCGTTTCCGTGACGGTGACATCTGTAGGCGGCAGTTCCGTTCCAGTTTGGGTAACAACAGATGTTATGGTTACAACGGGAATCTCAGTGATAGTTTCCTGTGTTGTTTCCAAACTAGTTTGCGTAGGCAGTTCTCCAGTAACGGTGGTGAAGCTAGTGACGGTGACTTCGGTGGTTGTAGGTGCTGTACAATCGACATTATCGAGACTACAGTACTTCGCCGCTTCCATCAACTGATTTATCACAGGACTAGAAGTTTCACACCAAGGGCCACTATCTTCATCAAAAGCACACACCTGCAAATAAAAGAACTATATTAGTATCTTGGGCAAAAAGTAGTATATGTGCAGACTGCCAATAAAGATAAAAGCAGACGAACGTGTGTACATACATATATGAGGTAAAAATATCGGTCTTATACGTTTGAATATACGAAAAACCCACCTTTTTTTTTTAACATACCCTCGTGCTGTTATCGTCACATGGTGCAAGACAGGCGCCCACACCAGTGTTGACTAGTGTTGTAGGCTCCGAGAAGAACTGTGTATCCATTGGGTCCAAACTACAGTTTGCCATGACTATAGATGGTTGCAAAACTTCGTCATCGACTTCCGGGTACTGTACAGTCACGCAAAACCCGCTCGCTGGATTATACCACTGTTGTGAGTCTCCCTCACCTTCGCGTCCTTCAAAATATATAAATTGCTGACCTGCGTTGCCCGATGTACATTCTTCGAATACAAGAATATTGTCATCTGTCGTTGTTGCACACTGAGTGCGGTCTACAGAGTCCAATAGAACCCAGATATCTTCTTGTGTTCCATTACAGGGTTGAGCATTACATAGATATGACCCTGCGCCCTCCTTAGCGCCACAGCAAGCAGTCTCGACATTGGTATCCTTGGGTATACATCGATAGTCTAATGGGAGAGCGCCTCCTCCACATGTTTTACTACATGAGCCTTCACCGAAGAACAGCCACTCGCCGTACGAATTCTCCTGTTCACACCAAAGCTGGTCTTCCATACGGTTGTTATATATTTCTAATCCAAGGTAGCTGAACGAACCTGCTTGACACCATGATGTCGCACCTTCGTCGTCGTCTCTTACCGCACAGACACTCTCCTTATTAATTGGGGCGGGGTTGAAAAACTCTTCCTCCTCAAAGCCGGAAACAAGCTGCGCGCTCAAATCTTCAACAACCAAGTTATTCAACTCGTTGCACGGACTTAGACATGTTCGCACACGTGACTCGACAAGCTCGTCGACATAGAATTGCTGATAGCGCAGATCATCCGAAGTATCGGTATCCGTTTGACAAGGCCGGAGGAAGATGAAGTCTGTTGTCTTATCCATGTTATATCGCTCTGGAACCTGGACACAATTTCCGGTTGCTTTGTTAACCCACTGTTTGTCCTGTTTGGGATCAATTTGTATAAACAACTGAGAATCCGAACCGGAGCAAGGACGCATCTCTACATGTGTGGGATCGACAGCATCGATACATAGAGGATTGGCATCCACGGCTTCCAGACTGGCAGTCGATTTTATGACCTTGTAGTTTCCAACGTTCGCGCCACATGGTACGGAGTTACATGGGACAATCTCTTCTGGCTCATCTCCGCAGCAGGCGTACTTGAACTCACGCAGCGAGGAGCACGTGTATGTAACTGGACGTGTACCGGAGTCACATGTTGCACTGCATTCGCCATACAAATCAATCTCCCAGCGTCCATCGGACACAGGAGAGTCACAAAACGGCTCCGCATAGAGGTTGTAGTTGTAGGCATCTATAGTCCCCTGTGCAATGTTACACGATGCCTCTGTTCCCGCTTCAAAAGAACACAAGAGTCCTGAATCGTCTGCACAAGGTGTTATACATAGATTGGAATCAGTGTTGGGCCGAGGAGCGATCAATGCATCATCGAGAATCTTTTGATTATTGAGGGTTGTAGCCGAGCATGTTTTCATAATAATCGATTCCTGACCGTCGTAGGGCACCGTGATGCAAGTGTATGTCATCCTGTTTTGCCATTGGCCCTGGTTCTCATCGTTGGCAATACGTAACCAGAGCTGAGATAAAGAACCATCGCATGGCTCTGTGATAGGGATTGGATCCGTTGTGTCTGTGTCTGTTAATCCTACGCACTGTGCCGTTCCATTCCGACGGATAACGTAACTCTCAAACTCATCATTATCAAGTGATACAGACTTAAACGGTGGCCTCAGAAATTTTGATTCTTCAGCCACCACCGTTGTATCTTCATCGTCATCTGCTGTGTCCACCTGTCGCTCGTCAACAGGAGGCGCCAAGTCCTCATCTGTAGTGGCATCGAAAGTACCGGCATTTATCACATTGATCGGTTGTTCTTGTACAAAATTGTCATTCGTTACACCTCCGCCGTCTTCGCCCTCATTCTGTGCAAAAGAACTATCAAAGGCAGAAGCGAGGACCAATAGAGCAACGCCTCTTCGAAAATGCATATTGACTGACTGCAATGTGATGTTCTAGGCTGTTGGAGTAGGGTGTCTTAAAGTATCAGTAGTACAACTGGAACATCGACAGTAGTGAAGTGAATTGAATTATGAGATGAGCTCGTCTACTATAGTGATTACGGACGTCGAGAATTCAATCAATCAAGACCTAAGATAGGTATTCGAATTAGTAATTAAACCACGCTGACTGTTCAGTTTTACAGATATCTAACGTTCATGAACCTGACTTTTGACAGCGTATATGTAATCTGTTGTAGTACACAGTTTTTTAAGAGGAAATTTGGATGGGGTTGACAAATGCCAGAAGTATTATATGAGAGGGATGGTGCAATTTTATTGGTATACAGCTGAACGTATTGGAGGAAGTTGAAAAAGTTCCGCGGCAATAAATTTCAATGTTAGCCCAAACGTGAATTTGAGTGGAAGACAACAAAATACTACAACCAATGAAAAGAAATTATACAAAGATTAATAGCAAAAAATTCTTCAGAGGCAAAATAAAAAATCTATTTTGAGTGTTATGAAATGTGAACTATTATAGTGAGTCTCACAGCTCAGTCTCTCAGAGCCTCTGACTGTGAGTCTGACACTGTGACTACTGACTACTCGCTACTGCTGTACTGAGTACTGACATAATATGTCTGACTACTCAAAACTGAGAACTCACTATGTATGATATTTTATTTTTAAAAATATTTACTGAGTTATGATTTATGAAATAAATATTTGATAAAAAAAAAATCTCAATCCTTGTTGTTGTTTGTTTTGATTTTCACTTTGTCAGACCGTCAACCTGTCAGGCGTGAGACAACTGAGACCGTGAGACGTCAGCCCTGCGGGTTGCGGCCCTACCCCTCTCGCCCCACGGGCTCACGGCTCCCACAAGACTCAAGAGAGCAGAGCAGACATCAGGAATTCAGGATTCACTGATTCATGCATCAGCTGGCGCCTGTGGCTGTCAGTCAGTACTCTGCTGTCAGTGTCAAGCTGTCAAACACTATTTATAAAAACATGCAGACGGCTCACGCCTCACAGAGTCACAGGCTCATCACAGGGCCACAGGCTCACGCCTCACGGCATCATAAATATAAACATATTTCAATTTGATAATTGATAGAAAGTGCAAAATTATGATTTTTTTATTTGAAAAACAAATATATAAAATTAAGAAAATTAATCAATAAATAAATGACCGTCATATCAACTCATAATGTCATTTTTATATAAAAAATAACTATCTCATTCTAATGTATAATTATAAATAGTGATTTTGAGCAGCGGTTTATATCGAATACCGACCTCATGTCTCATGGTCATAATGGCGAACAGTAACGCACAATTTTGTATTCATTGGCTGAGAACATATGGAAGGGAAAACAGCGCAATGCCACTTGCATTGACCTTAGCTGTTTATGTCCCTCTACTATTCACCCCATTCGTCGAGAAGATCTGACATAAATGTTCGACGAGTAAGCAGCGTAGTAAACTTGGTAATGCAGTTGGTGGGAGTTAGAGAGATGGCATACGAGATTCATTTTAACAACCCGTTCGATTCGTCGATTAATGCAGATACTTGGAGTGGCCTGATATTGTTGTTGACAGCGGTATCTCGTAATCAAGTAGGCTAGGACGAATTCGGGTAGCACCATCACAATCGCTACTATTTCAAGCTATAGTGGACAATGTCAATTTTCAATCATAAGCGAGTCTGACATACTACTTTGTACAGCCTGATAAACGGAAAGATATTATATACCGTAAAGTATACGGCTCGATACTGTAATCAATTTTGACGAGCACAACTTTATTAATACTGCACCGCAGATGGATCATAACGGAATTTCAGTCCAAACATGATAGTTCCAGCCTGCGATGAATATCAAGGGTGCTCACTAAACAAGGCCGACCACAAACTGTAAAAAAAAGCAATCCAAAATAGTATTTTAGTAGGGCGAAGCTGTGCACAGCCTTATTTGATATCATACGTTTTGTAAGTATGGTAGAGCTATTCAGAAGTACTTAATGTCCAACTCTGCGCAGAAAACAAACAGAAATATAAAAATCGACTGATGTATGAAATAGACGTCAGATGAGGAATTACATCACCCTAGTATCTTGTATAGTATGTAACAAACATGTTCACAGTTATGTATACATGTATTTATACCATAATATATATATATATATATAGACATTCATACATACAAACACAAACACATATATATATATATATATATAGGTATATAATATATGTTTATGTATATATAAATATGGACAGATATATATATATAGGTTTATGTATGTCCATATGATT
>LUCW03001078.1:22500-23680 GCA_001586965.3 Sphaeroforma sirkka | reverse complement strand
GATTGAAGGGCCTATCTAAGTTCTTTTATAGGACTAGTTCGTATGATGAGAAACATTTAGACCTACAAGGTGCTCCTGTGAGCATACAAAGGACCGCTTATGGAATAAAAGTTGAACGTAAACGTATATTTATTCGATTTATAAAAGTTTTATCGTAAAAGTCCTCAACTCCGCATGGCGCGTAGGCTCATCCCGAATTCCCGATCGGATTTAGTGATTGTAAATATTTATTTGGATTGCTGTCAGGCTCTCAAATGTGTCACCTCACACCTGGCCAGTCCGCCAGTGGCCGCACCTCAGCAGACAGTCAGCCCCTAGCGACCCGCGGGCCGCGACTGGCGTCTTGCGAAGATGCAAAATGCGGTACTGCGTATACACTGCGGTATACGGTCTACCGTATACCGTATAGTTGGTACTATTTATTTAGTATTTATTTACCGTACATACTTCAGCGAATAATAAATATAGATAAATAATAAAAACAACAATGCAAATTCCGATTCAATACTTTGCCACAGATATTTCAACCGCAAACACTCAGCTATTTGACTGGTTCGCTGGAAAATGGGAAATACCTTTATACAACGGGAGCTCCACCGCCTCTAACTATGTCTCCAGAATCAAACTCGGTAACCGTGAGCAACGCGGCAACGACTCGCACCATTGGCCCCAAGTGTTACCCCTAAACTTCCTGAAGTATTTTGAAAAAGAAATAAACAGACTTCAAGTCGAGAAGTACCCCAAGGTGTCCTGGATGTCCGAAATATGAAAACATATACGCATGTACATTTGGTTTGTCTATAAAAACACTTGCAGGTTCTGAGTTGTGATACATAACATATATTAGCATCGAATGATCAATGAATCGCCAAGCTATGGACACGGCAAAATGTATACGACTTAAGCTGTTGGGCCGGAGATCCAAAAAGGATGTCAAACTATCGAAGTATTTTACGTCATACGATGGCGGTTTAGATTTGGTGTCGTTTGATAATGTTTACACTAGGGATTTCGAACGGGCCGAGAAGACTGTCATGATGTGAAAAAGTACGAGCATGCTTACAATTAACATTGATATAACTATTCAGGAACAAAATGCACCGCAACAAATAACCCGGAGTCGAGATTCTATCAAGGTTATCCACGATCAGCACAAGAAGCTATTGCACCTACGCGCAAC
>LUCW03001078.1:0-17500 GCA_001586965.3 Sphaeroforma sirkka | reverse complement strand
TACAGTTCCTGCACACACACTACTATATATGTATATATACATACATATATAAATTCTCGTCAACACATACCAATATGTCCGGGTCTGTGTGGTACAGTATAGCTCTGGGCGATCTCTGTGAAAGTGGTGGGTTTGTATCCCACGGCTCCAGTGAGTTTGATGTTTGCAGTTTGGCACTCACGGGGTGTGACCAGATTGCACTGCTCAATGGCTTTGTTGACTGCATCCTCAGCCTGTGTGGAAGTTGGGTAGGTAAACTTGCGATTAGAGTGTGTTGCAGTTGGTTGCCATGGTGATTTGTGTTAGGACCTTTGTCAAAATCGATAGCGATTCAGCATGTAGACAACCGCAGCGCCATGTTTTTACACCAGACGCCAGAGAGAACATCAAATAAGTAGAGATCCGAAACGCGCAAATTTGGTATATACATCGAGTATAAGGTGTATGCCATTACATGATGCACACTTGGTATCAGAAAATATATGAGGTACTTCACAGCAACACAGCAGCGCCAATGCACCGAACATTCCCGGTTGCTTACCATCAGACGGTATGTTGTCCACTTTCCACCGGTGATAGTCACCAGACCTATAGGGAAGGCAGCAGAGGGATAGAACAATATGAAGGATCAGCATACGATACTACAGCACGCACGTACGACGAGCTGTGGCTCAAATCAAGTATGTGAAGGGATGTCGCCAGGCAACCATACCGATTATAACCAAAGGTATAGGCACGGATACAGCGGGGATAGACATACATCAGCTCTTAGATCAGACATATTACGGTATTCACAAGCGAGGTATGCAATGGATCCGTATGACAGGCTAATCGTAATGCTCACTCTCATTCACACGGTACTCGACCGTGAGTGGATTCATCACACACTGTGGACAGTGTGTGCCGAGATAGGTCACAAGCGGAAATGATTCATATAGAGTGCTAGTAGAATGCGGAGGTACAGTCGTGGATGTATGAAATTGTTCTAATTATACATCGAAGACATAAACAAAGGTAAAGCCGTACGTCTTTTCCCGGATCACTACATACACGTATACATAGAGAGATGATGGAACAGCACACTCACACACATACCACAACCACTTATACACGTATATGGATAGATGTTCCCACTACCACATATACGCATACATAGAAGAATACTCGACACAACCAAACGCATATATATATATATATATATATACAGCAGAATGATGAAACGTACCAGAGGCATCGGCAAATACGACATGGTCACGCGAGATGTTCTCTGTGTTGCCAGCGGATGGATCGCTGGCTAGGGGACGGATACCACTCCAAACAGACAGGAGATCCTCCTTACGCACATCCACAGTCAGGTAGTCCTTGATGGCTTTCAGGATGAAGGCAACCTGTGGGATGGGAGAGTCAGGAAGGGAGGGGGTGTATGCGTGTTTGATTAAAACCAAATCATTCAATCCATCTATGCCCATATTGGCATTGTTTTACAAATACTTACCACCTGCAAACAACTACAACTACCCACCATCTCCAAACTACTGCAAATACCTACCTCCTCCTCACTACCCTTGGGCTCCATAGTCAGGTCACAGGCGGTGTCGGTTGTTCCGGCGATGGTGTGCCCCTGCCATGGCAACATGAACACCACACGACCGTCCTCAGTCTTGGGCACAATCAGCCCCATGTCTTGGGGCGAGTAGAAGTCCGGTAGGGTCACGTGCACCTGTGAATAAGTGTTCGGGTGTATTGGTGTGTAATAGTATGTTTTAGTGTGTGGGTGTAGTGTGTATTAGTGGGAGACTCCGCCTATGAATATATGGGAGTATTAGTAAGTATTAGTTGGCGAATATAGGCCAAAGTACCTGACATACATATTTGACACCAATCGGTGTGTACGCGTTCGCACATATCCGTACCAGAAACACATACATCCTCACATCGGCCGGTGTGTGAATGAATACATGTGCGAAATTAACGAAATTAACAGACGTATAAACACAATCTCGAACAAACAACATACTCCTGAACTTGGGGCAACAATTTTGGGGACGTCTGGTGTGTCCATGGAACGAAGAGCGTCGACGAACGGACCCGCTGTGAGTGGGGGAAGGAAAGGGGAAGAGAGCACGGGCGATAAATATGGAAGGTAGGTACATCATACAACGCCAACTATATAATTATAACCATACACCGGCTGTGAGAGTGGGAATAGGGTGAGGATGATAAAGTAGCAAGGATGAGACGCTTGGGCAGATGAGCTGAGTGTTTGATTGGATATAGTAGATTTGGAAGTTCGGTTCAGGACGCAAAGGACTCATAATGTACACAAGGACAACTATTATAGTGTTATTATAACTTTAATCGCACAACTTAATAAATTTAGCCATTTAAAATTTAGTAATAGTTACAACTTAATGAATATATACACAAAACTGTAATAATCACCTGCGTTGATGATGGACTTGGCCTGGATGCGGAATTCCTCGCCAGTCTCCAGATCCTTAGCAATAGCACCGGTGATCTGGAAACAGGTGTCAACAACGAATACAGTATTAATACATATACGTATGCGCAAATATGTGATGGGTTTGCATGATAGTTTACAATTGAAAAAACGAGACGACATAATTATTGGAAAATGGGATATATATGCAAGTAGTAAAAATAAGTGGACAATTTTTAACATATATGCAAGTACAAACAAGAATGAGATAGTATATATATACATACATATAGGTACGCGTACGCGGAAAGACAGAAGAAGGAGACTGGTTCCAATTTCCGCTGGATACCGCAAAAGAGATGTAAATCCACCCATACATATAGATATAGATACAAACATGTATATTACCTTGCCATTGGCATCCTTCTCCAGCTTCAAAACCTCTGTGTAGTTGGCTACAGTGGCACCTGCACGGACAGCCGTGGTAGCAATGGCAAGGTTCATACGCGCATCGTCCATTTGTCCGTCGTAGTACACAATGGCACCGCAAAGACGGTCACCTCCATCACGCACGTCCGAGAGAGTGGGGAACACACGGCTCGCACTGTGTGCGTGGATGGATGGTGTAAGTATTTCGATATATATATTCACACATATATATATATACATAAATATATCATAGAGATGGAGATAGAAGACACGAATACCCGACACCCTATAGTTGTCGCGCTAGCACTTGTGTAGATAAATGTATCAACAATAGATATTGCTGGCGTATCATCATTGACAAGAAAGTTCATGTTGCTCTATATTTAAACCGAAACATCCGTTGTGGATGTATACCTAGAAAATCCTTCAGACAATATAACTAGGTAATAACCTAGACATTATGCGAGTTTTGATGTATATATATATATATAGTACTGACTTGCATATACATGGTTCACGTTCATACATACATACATAGACATAGTCAGACATATACGTATATATATATATTTATATATATGATACATTGATATGTATATATAGTTCAGATACGTTCATACATAGACAGAAATATGTCGATATATTATTATCATTAAATCCGCGAGGTCATAAGACCGGATCAGAACAGACTCTCGGTGTCGATAACGAACGATACATACTTGTACAATCATATACATCCGCTATATAGTTTGGTGATTATATAGTATATGATTCTACCTACCTTCGCGCGGTCATAAGACTTGACCAGAAGAGACCCTGTGTGCCGGCAACAAAATCATATGCTTTCATACCCGCCCAGAAGTACGGTACCTCCCACCACTTATAGCAGGGAGTGATAATGGCCAAGGGATGGGCCAAGTGAGGGGCATGATCAATCATGGCTCTGTAGTGAAGGGACAAAGCAAGGGTATATGGTTATTTATATATATAGAGCTATATGTCTCTGTATACATACATATATACATATACATGACAATCATAGCACGCTGTGATGATGGCAAGACGATGGTACCAGATGAACATGGCCAACCATCGCCCAGAGCAGAAAACAATGGAATAACACTGAGCGGGCAATGTATTTACTTTCGTTTCACACAACACTCATTTAAATCAATAAATATTCTCATACTCTTCAACAATTGATAAATGTTTTCATACTCTTTTAACAAATAATTAATTTTCTCATACTCTCGTCAGCTCCAGCAGAACTTGGCAACCATCTAAAATAGTAACTGTAGCGTCTATTTTGTACAATGCAACAATCGCTTTCGGACACCTCTAGTGGTCCCTTATGTCGTAAGATTGTATCAATTAATAAATATTCGCATACTCTTTAACAATTAATAAACGTTCGCTTCCCGTACTTACTTTCGCTCGTGAAGGGCCTCAAAGACCAATTGCAACTGTCCCAGATCTAACTGGAACACGGCCTTCTCTAGATATCGCACACCTCCATGGATCAACTTGGTCGACCTAGTTGCAGAGACAGACATGAATAGCAGATAATTAATGTGACATGCTAGATAGAATAAGTTACTGTATGTACTGTATATAAAAATATTCGAGTTTGATTGGTGACAAGGTCATATGCGGTGCATATGTACTGTATATGAAAATATTTGAGTTCGATTGGTGACAAGGTCATATGCGGTGCATATGTACTGTATATGAAAATATTTGAGTTCGATTGGTGACAAGGTCATAGGCGCTGGGCCACAGGACGGAATTAAACCCTAAACACAGATTAAAGCCAAAATTGAACCCTAAAACAGAACAATTGGCATGAAAGATATGGTCCTCTCCACAGGAATGCTAATAAAATGACGCACTAAAAAAAAAAAAAAAAGACAAAATTGAACCCTGAAACATTATAAATTGCTTGAAAGACATGCCACTTCCTACATAGGCCCATGTCAACACAATAAAATGGAACCCTAAAACATAAACTAAATCTGAGATTAAAAGCCCCCCTTAAAATACACACTAAAGGCAAAAAGCTAAAATCCTAAACACATAATACTTTACCTGGAAGATGTACCACTCGCGAAATCCGCACGCTCTACCAAGGCCGTGCTCAATCCACGTGTAGTCGCATCGAGTGCACACCCAGATCCAGTAGCACCTCCACCCACAACCAGAACGTCGAACTTTCTCTCTTTCAATTGCTTGATGCTCTGTCAATGTGAGTATGCACGTGTTAGAATAAATGTAAGCATATAATTAGAACGCATGTGGATTGGTGTATAATGAGAATGTTCAACCATTTGCTTGATACACAAAAAAATAAAAAGTGATATATACTTATAGACTACGAGCAATGAGTTTGTAGGCAAATTATATATCCTCTCCGAGTACACACAATAATAAACATTAGCATATTCATACAGATAGCCGATAATCAATTATGTATGCTCTTAGAACTCGATAACCCATACGGCGTTACGTCTGTGTAACGTGTATATGAAGTCGGATGTACAGGTACTACGACTGGCTCACCAACCTAAATGGTAAAATGCACTATATGAATATGTAATACTGCACATCGAATATGTGGGATTGTCAATTATCGATTCTATAATTAAGAACATGTATGTAACAGCTGATACTAAAAGAAATATGGACACATGCATTCATACATTCGATAAACATTTGATGAAGTATTCACTCGATGAAATATTTCTGTGCATATACGCATATAAACTCATACACATACATATACCTAAGTATATATATCTATTTATATAAAATAATGTATTCGTGTACATATGAACACATAAAAGTGTAATATATATATATATCTATATATATCATCAAAAATATCCACGACGCAAAATAAGAAATATAAATGTTTATTGATATATAGACTATTCATGCATATAACAAGTTGATTAAGAACTCATCATCTATTTGTATATGATATATCTAATAAAGGAAACTCGGTTGCGCATTTACTGGTTCACTCAAACCGACAATCCAGAGTTTGATGTTTGCATTAAATTCTGTAGCACCACAACTGACGTACTATAACACGCCGTGATATAATATGCAGGTCGAAGAGAAGTAATCTTCCATTCACACAAAGAGAGATACAGCGATATACGTAAACCAAAATACTGTATTGCCGATATATGTAAGCCTACATTAGTATATAGCTTAAAGAGCGATCGTGAACTGGAATATTGTATTGCTGATATGTGACCCTAGATATTGTATATATCGATAAAGTATCACTTAAGCAGTAATATGGATGGTGTAAAATAATGCGAACACTTTTGCTATTGTAGAACATTCACTTTGTATTTGATCCACTTGTTGGTCGGTACCATTGAAACATCATAAACCTTTTAAGTTTTGAAAAACCACTCTGCAAACAAGAAATTTTATACACATCTCGTCATAATCTACCAACTTACAGCAATAGTATCCTGAACATTTATAGAAACATGAACAATCAAAGCAAATTTTGATTCCAACACATACCTGTTCACGAGATGTAACTGTTTTGGAAGTAACAAATTCCTCTGTGACATCGTCTGACGAGTCCTTCTTTAACAGTCCCATACCCAATGCCACTGATGCTCCTACAGCAACAGCTCCAGTCCCGTACATACCATACTTGGCTATTTTACGAAGTGCTGGCATGGTGCTTAACTTCCGCAATACACTCTTTCAGTAGTATTGAAAATTGTGTGTCGTGAACGTCTCTAACGTGTGCATACACTAATTAACTATATGTATCTGTTTACAAATACATTTCAAATATTTTTTTACGCACATACAAACATATATAGAACAGTCGGACATATGTATGTATGTACGTATTTTTGTTTTCAAAAAACATTGTCGATCATATGATACATATTTTAAAAATTAGGTGAGAATCGATTGGATATTAAAATATAAATGTGTTGTATCATGCCCGTTATAGGCATTTACCTGAAACCATCGTGGAGACACTCGTCCCAATAGTCCAAGACTCCCAACAAATATTTCAAACCTTCTTGAAGTTCTTGTTCGTTGATGGGGGGTTTAAATTTTTTTTTGAATGACTTTGTATAGAACAGGACAGGACAATATGGACCTCAACCTCAGAAATATGGCCAGGTACCGCCAGGTTATCGATTTATCTTAGGCTGGGTGCATGAATTTCACTGTTTCAGTGGACTTTCACTATGTCACAGTATCACAGACTCACAAGCCACAGCACTCTGGTGAAAAAAACAAACCAAAAGAATAAATAGTCCCGTTTGTAAACTCTCTACTGTTACTTAGATTTTTTTTTAAAAGTCACTAAATTGCCTTCAATGCAGTGACTGCACTCATTAATTTGATTTGAATAAAAAACAAGTATATAGAGACTCTTATTTGAAAATAGAGAGTAGAGAGCTTAAATAGCTGCTCACATGGCGTTCTCTGAGAATCCGAGGACTCCATGGCGGCTTTGCCTAATTTCGTCTTCGTTCACTAATCACAATCAAATGTTCTATAATATATTAAAAGGGACTGATGTCCATTTTTGGATACGGACTCTGGTACAAATTTGTGCAAACTACATATTTATTAGTATTTGCCCATTTTGCCCGTTCATTTGTCCTAAAGACGATTAATTTATTTCTGTGCCACTTTTGTTTTTAAAAAAAGGTCCCTGCAACAAACAGCTAAATATATAAAAGAGAGTATCTCACACATGCTACTGATGGACATGGGATAAATATTATAAATTTGTATCTAGCCTTTTCTGATTCTGTATTTCTGTTTGATCCTTTGTCAGAGAAATAGGACTTATGTAATTACAATTGGTCAGATCTCTATATTTAAAAATTTCCTCATTTATTTTCTAAAAAGAAATCAAAAGCGAAACCTCGTTCGGAGGATTTTATTGGATCCAGAAGTGAAAACATCTAAAACAGTAATTTCGATTTCTCACACTTGTAAAAAAACCAAATATTCACTCAAGTGAGAAGTGACTCATAACTCATCGCCTCAGAGAATACTGTGTGGGAAATTCGGAATTAGGACAACAATTTCCTCGCGTATTTGTTTTTGTTTTTGTATTTATAAATATATTCTGATTTATAGTAATTCTGTGTCGATGCGAATCTGATGTCGATGTCAGTTGCCTTTTTAAATAATATGCACTAATATAATTTTAAATTGAAAAACTAAATAAATATGCATAAATAATAGTCTTTTTGGTTTTTGTTTTTATTTTGATTTTTTTACAAACTAAAAGTTTCCTACCGGAAGGCGGAAGTCCGGAAGGCCGGAACCCTCAAATACTCCCCAAAAAGTTATACACACATTTTATTGGTTAAAATATCGTTAGGACTTTGTTTGTACATACTCATCTGCACTATTCTTGCTTTTGTAATAAATTAGAAATTTATATTTTTAAAATATTAAGACTACGTATATATAAATACATACTGAGTAGTAAGTACTGACTACATACAATTTATTTGCATAGTTTTACTGATTACTGTATGTACTCTGTTTTAAAAACAGTATGAGAGGATATACAATGCGATATTTATTACTAAAAAAAATCGGATTCGGGAGTCGGAAGTTCGAAACTCCGGGGAGAGTGAACCTTAAGAATACTAAACCAAAGACCAGTGTCCTAAAGTCCTAAACTTGTTTTAAATCCCTAAACTCTAAATATATCTTGTATGGTGCTAAATTTATAGTTACGTGTATGTAAATATATATTACGGTATGTATGTATCCTGAAATATGAATGGCTTGTTTTGCTTACTAGAATAAGTTTCAGTTGAGGTGTACCTACTACATAGTATTAGAACTGCGTGTGTGTGTACTACTGTGTAGTTTAAAAGATTTGTTTCGCTTGCTTGAGGTGTACAATAATTTTTTTAGAATTGTTTGTGTGTTGCAACATACTGCACACTTTAAAACCAGTCAACAGCAAAGTACTTCTCTTCATGACCGCACAGACTCGGTATGAATCTGATTTCTGATTTATAGTGTAGATACAAATCACTTATTATTGAGATTTCATTATTCATATTTATGTGCCCAATCTATGCACAGGCATACCTCACGGGACCGCTTTTTTTCCATTTGCTACTTGTGATCACTACCTTCACTTCTTATTACACAAATCTCACTCCATCGTAGACCACTTTGGTATCAAGTGATTCACTGCGTGGTAGTACGTAACCAGCGACGGGAAATCGACCCATTCGTCTGCCTGATGTAATCCGCCCCCTACGGGTTTAAACATAACTGTGTGGATGTGAGACAGACGCACAGTTAAGTAACGGTATGGATACATTAGAGGACTGAAACCAAATAGTCTAGGGAGGAGAGACCGGGCCTCCAACAGTAGTAAGGAAGAGTGGATAGGTCATTCACTAGAGGTGGATAGTGTAGTGTAGTATAGTGTAGTGTATCTATACGTATGCATGAAGAATTATTGAAGTACAAAGCTTGCACATGATCAAATAGTCAAACTTGCACTCACGAGTATAAAACAAAATAGGATATATTCAACACATACACAAAAGACACGTATATCAAATTCGAAAATCGCATATTCAGATATACCGAGCTAATGACGTCCTCAGATTCACGCAGATCGGCGTTCTGTTATATATATTTATATATACATGTACATGTGCATATACAAACACATATACATATAAATACATATATCCATATCTATACGCATATCCAAATACATATACAAAAGAATTTACAAATATAGAAATATATGTAAATATACGCACAACACGCACGCACACGCACAAACACGTATATATATATATATATACATATAAAGATGCATTCATTTATATACATATATATGTATACAAATGCATGCTTATATATATATATATATATGCTTGTACATATATATATATATATATATATATATTTATATGCTTGTACATATACTCGTACATACTCCATTTAGTGGGAATCAATCTATCAGCCTATATATATATATATATATATATATATATATATGCTTGTACATACTCCATTCGATGGGAATCTACACATAAATTAAACATACTCGTCGCAAATTCCGCCCAGTGGCCATCGGATGTGCCATGCCCCCGACTATATTCGATATCTCTGCCAAGTAATTGCTTCAGATGTGCTACTGTATCCTGCGGATGTGTTCGTATATGTAGTGAATAACATACATATGAGGAAGTATATAGGGTTGTGTACGAGTATTATGAATACACACGAGTGTCAACTTTGGGCACAATTGTGGTTTATATAGTCACAGACGTCGCAGAGGACGAACAAAAAGTTGAACTGTTTTGAAACAAACTTTAAATCTGAACTGTTTTAAAACAAACTTTAAGACTGAACTGTTATAGATTCCTAAACCCGAAACCCAACTGTTGTTACGCCTCAAACCCCAAAAGCCAGCTGATATAAAACCTTAAACCCTAAAACCTAACTGTTAAAAACCCCATGCCCCTAAACCCAACCATTATATCACCCTAAACCCTCGAACTCAACTGTTATCACCCACTGCCTAAGTAGCTTGATCAATCGAAGCTATAGCAACAACAAAATTTTCATTTCAACCAAATCAACAGCAAGCAAGCGCATCGAATTTGCCTTGTAGTATCGATCAACCCAAATGTTATAAAAACTTAAGCCGTGAAACCCAAATAATATAAAACCATAAACTCACCCAACTTTTTCAAATTTAACCCTAAAACCTAAGCACACCGCACCTTACCTTGGAGTATTGATTATTCGCGGGACAAGAGAGCATGCCCTGTTCGAAGAAGTAGTCTACCTGTGCCAATGTGAGTACAAACAATTAAATACACGCGTGCCTACTCGTAACACATATATAATTAGAATTCTACGGCGGAAACTTAGGACAAACCCATTTTTAAACTCAATATGGCATCGTAACACAAATTAAGTTTAATCACTATCACAAACCAAGATTATTCACTGAATCTCATACCTCGGCTTGTGAACAAACCCATCAGCGACAGCCACAGGTGGCAAGGTTCGTTTCTGCACCTCACTTCCAAGAAAAACTCAGTTTTTTTTGTGCTACGTCGTGCTATAAACCAGGTTTATACAGTCCAGATAAAAGCCCATAGCTTTTTCTTGCGCTACATGCACCTTAAATCAAGTCTAGACAGTACAGTTGGCACACCTTAGCTGATTTGACTGTGGCATTGATGACAGCCTTGATTGTGGCGAGAGTCCATTGCTCTGTATATCGAATATCTATTTCCGCTTGTGCGTGACGAGGGACCTGTGCACACAGAAGAACGAATTATTATCAGAAAATATAATTTTAAATAGCTTTATCTACTAGGAATGAAGGGGGTACACAGAGAAAGGCTATTGATGCCAACTAATAGGATCTTGGATACTTCCATAGACATCCATAAGCGAGATGTGATGACGTTTGTATGTGGTGGCGGCGTAATACATCTCTCGCTACTGCAATAATAAATACTATATTCCGTAATATATATATATATATATATATATATATATATATATAGACAAATAGAGGATTGAGGATGATAGATAGGTACAATCAATTATCATATACTTCAACGGCAGCTCCTCCTCCTCTAGGCACTTGATAACATCACCTTAAACATACACTTAATCACTTGGTTGATAGCCTCTCTTTGAACATACACTCACTCACTTGGTTGATAGCCTCTCCTCCGGTGATGCGGCTGGTGTTGAGAGTAGTGTGCCATGGCAATTCGTTGTTATCGAAAACAAGTGACCCATCCCTGGTTACCTATAGTGTGTATATGTATGCATGTATATGAATCAAATACGGATATATAAACTTCCCTGGTTGCCAGTAGTGTAACGTATACATTTATATGACTCGAATGCGCCTATGAAAACACTTCCCTAGTTGCCTGTAGTGTGTAAATGTATGCATGTATATGAATCATACGCGGATATAAAAACTTCCCTGGTTGCCTACAGTGTATCGTATACATTTATATGACTCGAATGCGTTTATAGACACTTCTCTGGTTGCCTAGGGTGTGTTATATACGAGTAAGTGCACGGTAGTCGTATACATGTGTATGACTCAAACACGTATATTAACACTCCCCTATGCAAATATGTCTGTTCTGTCTATTTGATTGATACCGGCGTGTATGTGTGTGCAACTCATGATTGTTATAAAGCACCCGTACATACAATTATATAACGAGTACATGCTTAACACCCATACATATGCAGAATATTTCTTAACATACGTGCGAATGTAGACGACGCATTCATGAATAGCGGCCCAACATTTGAGTGACATGCGCATATGTGCACCTCTTGCAGACGTGGGAATATAGGTGACCCTAAGCCCTCAAAAGATATGCAAGAGTGTGTGCTTCGTGCAAAATAACAATCTATTGATGAGAGGTGAATACAAGCTAAAATTGGTGCCATTTATCTGGAAAACGGATTTTGCACATTCAACTTTCGAGACGGACCCGATTTCACACATTGAGCGTGAAATAGAGGTCAAAACACACATATGTGACGAAAAGATACAGACATTTACGATATTGAGGGGGGGGGGGGGAGGGGAGGGGTAGTTAAGTCCGTAGAACACAATGACTTCTGTGCAAGTTGACATCGGATACTACGCCCAAAGCAACAGACACCTGTTCAATCGAACAAGACACTTGACGATAGATATAATATCAACTGTAGTGTACTGTGGCGTGTACTCTCGATTCTCATATTACGTATTGATCATATACGCATGATTCATGTAAGGTAGTGTGAACCTGATCTATATTAGTTCCGGATAACTCTCAGACGTGCGTACAACCTACCCACACCATTTCGACGTACTTTCTGTATAGATATATATTGAATTCACAATACACGAAGCGTGTGGGAATACAAAGTATGTTTTCATATAATGTTTCATACCAATACAGGCAGAATGAACAGGCACTACTATCTATACTATAAAAAGTTTCAATAAAAGGAATGACTGTATATATCAAAAAGAATATTCGATTTAACTAGTAGCCGCCATTAGATGGACTGTATATATCTATTAGAATACTAGTTTCAATGCCACAAAGTCAGTATTAGTAACAAATACATCAACTGTATACATATATTAGGATATTCGTTTTAACGCCACAATATCAATAGTAGTAAAGCTTAGATGAACTGTATATACCTAGTAGCATACCCGTTTTAACGCCACAATATCGTCCATAAGCAAATCGATGGCATTTGTCCCATTCCAGGGATAGGCGCTGTGTGCATTCGTGCCAGTGACTGTCATTGTCATACGCAATACACCTTTCTCGTGCGTAACAACCCTGAAGTGATCCCCTCCTGTGTGAGAGATGTATTTAGTGTGAAGTTTACAACAACTTGGCTAGGAATATACTGACAAATCAATATATATATATATATATATATGTGCGTGTATATATACACATATCCATACATATATACATGTATCATACATACATACGTACATACATGCATACATATATATATACATACATACGTATATATATATATACATACACTGATTCATACCTACGTACATATATACATATTTATATACATACATACATTCAAACATACATACATACATATATACATATATGCATAAACACATACATACAAGGAAATATACACAAATACATACATGAACGCACACAGACATACACAGACATATATACAAATAAATATATATATACACCCATATATATATATATATGTGTGTGTGTGTGTATTTCCAATTTTACCAACAACCATAACTCATACCGTCGGGGCAATGGCAGATATCTGCTGTGATTTTCGGCCCATCTTCGTCTTGGAATGCCCACTTTGCACAGTCCGTGCCGCCTGTCTCCTCATCGCTTACAACTAAATGCATATAAACATACACAAGTGTAACCCATTGTGAGAATACAGTGCTAAGGTTTATTTGAAAAATGTGTTACAGTCCTAGGCGTTGTATGAATATATATTAGAATTAGCGGAAAAAGGTACTGCACTTTAGTGGGACAGAGTGCGTATTCCAGGTGACTCGAAGTCATTAAAGTGTTTGCATGTATACGTGCGTCGATATTGACAGTGAAAATACATATACTGCAACCATGTGTAAAAAAATCAAGACACTAATCAACTGATATTCATTCACACACACACACACACACATATATGTATATATATATATATATATATATATATATATATATATATATATATATATATATATATATATGTATATATATATATATATATATATATATATATATATATATATATATATATATATATATATATATATATATATACATTAATATATATGTAATATATGCAATGTATATGTATATGTATATGTATAATATACATATTGATGATGGCTATATGCGTGATGATGTTCATGCATTATGTTGTATATATCATTTATTATATATATTATAATATATATGTATATATGCATATTGTTTTGTATATATAATATTATACAATTATTATGTATATATATTATTATATATATAACATATATATATATATATAACCAATATATATATATATACATATATGTATGTATATAACAATATATATATATTATTTATATATTTATATATATATATATAAAGAAATAAAAAATATAAAATATAAATATATATATATATATATAAAACGTGTATTTTATATATATATATATATATATATATATTATATACATATATATATATATATATATATATATATATATATATATATATTATATATTTAAATATATATATGTGTGTGTATTTACAAGAATATTGCATATGCTGTACATAAAAATAGAGATACGTTACCTAACACAGCAACGTCGTGTTTGCTTGGACTTAGATTGTGTTTGAGCATGTACAGTAGAGCTGCTGCTGGTCCCTTCATATCACTCACTCCGCGCGCCTCTCAATTTGCCATTCAGAGTACCTGTTTGTGAACAAGCAATGAAGGTGATATATATTTTAAGAACCTATTCGTGAACAAGCAAATGAAGAGGGTGTCTATTTTAAAAACTTATTTATGCACAAGCAAATGAAGAGGGTGTCTAATTTAAAAACCTATTTATGAACAAGCAAAAGAAGAGGGTACCTATTTCAAGAACTCTTGTGTCACAATGGTATCGAACGACAGTAAATAGCTGTCGATATTTGTTATCTCGGAATATGTAGGATGTAACTGTATATTGATTTCTGGAGTGTCAATATAAAGTTGCCAAACGAAAATGTTTTCTTTGTCTATTATGCAGAAATGCAAAGATTAAAATCGAGAGAAAGCTTTCTCTCAGTGTCATAAAGTTAGTGTATACTAGATTAATTCAGATTAATTCTTCAAGCGTCCATTTAGTTTGTGTATGACAAAATAGTTCAGGTTAATACTCTAAGTGATATATCAGCTGTGTGATCAGGTACGCAGGCGGTGCGCTGGGTATTTCCTCTCATCGGTTGTGCTACAGGCATCGGGTCAGAACATATCTTAGTATACCTACCAGCGTGGTTTATTCGGTATAAACCAAGTTTATCAAGATTAGAGCAATGGTATGTGATCCATCCTGTGTTTGCGAAGATCGGCAATACTTGCACCGTGGCTCGCCTATAAGACCACTCGTGCGGATCGCATGTACGCACATATACGAATCAGAGCTATACGCACTAATAATGGAAACGTACACTAATGCACTTCACTGTATCGTGAAGCAGACAGAAAGGGCAATTGATATTAAACTTTTGTACTTCCTTGAACTGATAGTAAACTTTTATACGTATCCCACACGCATGTCGTACCCGAGACCTCATACTTCTCCGCAGGAACTACGTCCAAGTGTATTAGCAGAAGCACTTTAGTCCGTCGAGTGTTATTGCTTGGTGCGCGGATATACAACATGGGCGACAGTTCGGTACCTTTGCGCATCTCTTCGCATACCCAGCCGCTGTCTGATATTGAACGAGCGAAAACATGAGCGAGGCTTGGACTTTAGTCCACTATAAGTAAATGTTTGGTGTGACAGGTGTGGCTGAAGGCAATACCGTGAATAAAACAAATAGCCATATTTACACATTTGTTATAATACTATTATACTATTATACTATCATACTATTATACTAATATACTATTATATTTATTATAGATAAGAAGACAGAACATAAAAAATATATCTTCTCAAGCGGATTAAAACTTGAACATTTACTTTACACGATTATGCGAGTTTGTGTTTATACATTTATATATATATATATATAGATACATATATTTTTGTATACACACACAACATACATATATATATATATATATATATATATATATACGTGTGTGTGTGTGTGTATATGTATGCAATCGTATGTGTATAAACCTACAAAGATATAAATATATATCGTCTACACATATTTGCGTGGTTCATTTGATTTTTACTTCCATAGACTACTCTTAGAAGAATTCGTATGAAAAAAAAATAAACCAAATCAAATGATCACAGCCAACAGAATCGCACATATCTACCACTATATTTTATACAGTAAAAAAATATGTACCTTGTAAGAATTTCTTCACGTATTCTAAACAGCGCTCGTTGGAGCTGATATCGTCAGTTGCTGATGGAATTCCCACCAATTCTGTAGTCATGGTTAAGATAGTTTCCTCCATCCTGTACTTGACGCTAACAACAAAATAATTAGAAGGAAAAAAATCCTTATTGTCAAAAAAGAACGCAGATATATAGTCTACTACGTGACTGTGTGTAGTTATTCGACATAAGTGTGGATGTACGTACTATTGCATTCGATATTTTACAACGACGTGACAGTCCACTCTCTAGAGGACGTTGCTACAATGCTATAAACGTGCATATCTATAAATATTGAGGCTGGAGAGATGAACAGAACATCTATTTATCGGATTCATCATTTAAAATTCGAGATTTTAAAAATACTTGGTTTTCTATTTGTTGTTTCATAGTCTTCTAAAATTAGACAGTTGTTCGCTACCCAAAAATTGCCTTGAAAGATAATTTATTTTATTTTATAAAAAGTATTTATATATACCCCGCAATTTCAAAAGAGAGTGAGCTGAGCTCAGTAGATTAAATGTATTGTATGTACCGAACTTTACTATAACATTTTGTACTAAGTTGTTCGTTTTTAGGACAGAGGCCACCATGAGGTACAAGGCCGGTATCTTGTTCTTTTTTTGTATCAAAAAAAAAAGTATGTACATTTGTATAATGTATATACACGACATACGTACTGCGAATCTAAGAGAACATATAAAAGTACTGAGCGACAGTATGGATGTAGACGAAGTCAGTGTAATTAATTAATTATGCGTACTATCGAAGCAATCGACGATATCATCGCTGATGAAGCTCTTAACCTAAAGCTAGCTATCGGAATACAATTGCGTAAGGCTAATGTGATTGGGAGAAGATAAGCCCATGCACGGATACTTGCGAATGTGGTGACTGAAAACTTATGTTTTCAGTCGATTCCACTGATCTTCAGTCAATTGACAGAGCAAGTGTGACAAGAAGTATTCGTGAGAACAATGCTA